>PVLA01010843.1:0-33375 GCA_004027455.1 Hydrochoerus hydrochaeris
GGTGGGGGAGACTACAGAGGACACGGTGGGGGAGGCTACAGAGGGTCTGGGGGATTCCAACGAGGAGGTGGCAGGGGAGGCTTTGGAGGTGGCTATTTTGGACAAGGAAGAGGAGGTGGTGGCTATTAAAACTTAGTTATGTCAATGCCGATGCATAGACAATTTAAAAAGCATGCTATGTGTTTTTCCCAAAACGTTTATTTGCTCCCCTAAAATCCATTTTCTTTTATTCTGTGGTTCATTGTAGTTTAAGGAAGCCAGGCATATAGATACATTAGTGATTTTGTTCATATTAATGTAAAATATAATCTATTATAAAAGTACCAGTTTGTATTTTTTCGTTAAGGATTAAGATTTGCCTTTTAAACTAACGTGATATTTTCTTGGTTTTTGTTTAATACCATAGGAAATAAAGTATTACTCTGAATACTACCTGTGTAGTTAATTATTGACATACATGTTGGAATAGGTTTTCACTGCTAATATATTTTTTAAACATTACAGAAAAAGTTGTAGTCTTCTGTGTTTCAAGTAAAATATATTAGGTGATACTAGTACTTGAAGTAAATAAGGTTGGCATTGATTTACTGGTGGTGGAAATACTGGCCAGTACACAAGTCACATAAACCTGAACCACAGAACTTTTGATCTAGGGCTGAACATTGGCCTCTTAAGCTTTTTAAAAATCTTCAGTTTCTGAATAAAAATTGTACTGAAGACAAAGAGTAAAGATAATCAAAATTCCACCTGGCAGGGCACGGTGGCACATGCCTGTGATTCCAGCACTTTGGGAGACTGAGGCAGGAGGACTGTTACAAGTTCAAAGCATCCTGAATGATATGGCGAAACTACCTTTAAAAAAAAAAAACTTCACCAATGCTCAAAGTTTAGAATTTGGGGGCAGAGGAGGGTTTATTTGGTGAATATCCATAAAAACATTTCAGAGGCTATTTGCTAAGCTGTTATAGTAGTGATTATGGGAGGGAGTTGGTTTTTTTGAGACAGGGTCTCACTATGTAGCTCAGACTTTTCCTTGAACTAACCACATCTGCTTTAGCCTCAAATGTTGGCATTACAGATGTGCACCACCATCCCTAGCCAGTAGAGAAAATTTTTATGCTAAGCAATTGCACATAGGGACTGAGGATTTAGCTCAGCGGCAGAAGCGCCTGCCTTGCAAAAGTGCGCTGTCCTGAGTTCAATCCCTGGTACCAAAAAAAAAAAAAAAAAAAAATTGCACAGATTTGCATTAGAGCACAATATGTTACAGATTGTAAGCATAATACCTTAGATCTGGGTTCTGTAGTTTAATTCTACCATGTTGATGATTTTGGAAAACCTTTGTCAACATCTTCAATCTGCTTACTTTTTTTTTGGTAACTGTTGTACTTTTGTAATGCTGGAACTTGAATCAGTGCCTCACATTTGCCAGGCAAGCACTCTTAAGAGTCTTCAATAAGTGTTCATAAGCTGATGATTCAGTCTATGTTTACAGATGACATTTCCTTTCTGAGCATCACACCATTTTATAAACTATACTGTTTACTAGATGTGTATCTCTGATTGATTTTTCTTCACAGAAAAATACATTTTCCAGCTGAAGAACCCTATTGTACACTGCACATGCCCTGTATGTTCCCTGCTCAGCTATGTTTTGGTCCATAGTAAATAAATCGTACATTAGTTACTTAGCTTGATACCTTTTCCATCTGTACATTTATAAGCTAGCTGATTCCTCAGGCTAGGTTGGCTTCAACATAAGGCCACACAATCCTTAGTTCTTTTGCTGTCCTGCTCTAGACCACCCTCCACATTACGTAACCAGTTTCAAAAATACAACCTCTTTCTCCGGACCTTGTGATTGCTCCATATTTGTTCTCCACATCTGGAGGATCTTGCTTGGTGACTGAAAGGAATTTTTTGCGTTTTGTGTGTCCAAAAGATAAGTAGCAGACTAGTAACTTGAGTGGAAGTCTACTTAGGGCAGTTGTCACACCATTATGAACTAATCTATAAATAATCCTTGCTATGCAAACAAGGCTGTGCTTGAGCAACACTGTGTAGATGAGGCTGTCCACAAACTACCCTGCTTGTGTCCTGAGTACTGGGATTAAAGTGTGTGCCACTACATCCACGGCTTTCTGGCATAATACTGTGAGGCCTCCACAGGATTTTTTTTTTCTCAACCACTCCTCTGGATGGCTTCAAGAGGGTGTTCCCTATACATAGCATATTGCGCCAGGTCTCCTGGCACACACCTGTAATTCCAGTGCTCAGGAAGTTGAGACAAGCGGAACTTGGGCCACTATGTAGCAAGACCCTACCTCAACCAAAAGTGGAAAAATACCTAAAAGGACAGCTGATAACATATTTGTTTCAGGTGGTAATATAAAAGCATGGAAGTGGGCTGGGGATTTAGCTCAGTGGCTTAAGTGCCTGCCTGGCAAGTGTGAGGTGTTGTGAGTTCAATCCCCAGTACCAGGAAAAAAAAATAAGTGGGGGGCAGTTTTGGGAGTAAAATATGTGGAAGGGTGAGTTGTCTGTTCACTTGCCCCCAACCATGTGCATAATGACGATTCTGAGATAGAGACTACACAGGCAATTAGGTCAGTTTCAACAAGCTAAAATGGGTGGGTGTGGACCTCATTGGCATCTGTTTTGTCCAAGATCTGAGTGTAGAGTTGGCAGTGCAACCCAACTGCTTTTGGGGGACATATTTCTCCTGTTCCCAAGAGATGCTCAAATGAATCCTACCACTTAGAGGATGTCATGCTCTAAAAGTTCTGTCAAGAGAATGAGGGAGGGGCTGGGGGTTTAGCTCAGTGGCTTAAGCGCCTGCCTGGCAAGCATAAGGTCATGAGTTCGATCAGAACTCAGTGGTCTGTTTGCTTACGCCATCTACCCATTTGAGTAGGAATACAGTTTGGCTTGGATGATTACCACAGCTTGAGTTGTATGGATTGAGAAGCTTTGGACTAGAAGTGGGTACTCACAGTCTGTAAAACTAAGCAAAAGCAGCCGTGACTTTGTATAGAAATCCCTTTTGCCATCCTCCTCAAGGTCCAGGAAATTTATGTTTGTAATCCCATGGAAACCTTATTGGAATTCGAATGAGTTAATTCTAATCTACCACCTCTGGTGCAACTCCTGGTGAGAATAAAGAGACTAAGACATATTTACAGTTACAGGCAGCTAAGGGTTCTTGACTGGTTCAGATGTGGGATCGTGGATCAAAGGCCACGACCCAGGGCCTAACCCAGATTTTATTGATTTGTGAAGAGGGGGGTGGGTAAAAGATGAGTGTTGGTGAGAATGGTGGGAATTACGTGAATATTGAGAGCTGAGCAAGCTGGGTGGCCAGAAACACCTCTGCAGTATGTAGAGAGGGGTATACAGAAAGGCCAATCTGCATAACACAATTGAGGTAGCATTTAATGTTTAGGGGGCTGGTGCTTCAGTTGTTATGTACAACTTCTGCCCTGGGAAGTCAGAGCCTCTTTTTTTTTTTTTTTAATTTTATTTTGAGTAAAACTAAACAGAACAAAGCAGATCAAAAGAAAACAATGTTAAGTAACACAGACTTCAAAGCAAGACAACAGGAGATCATCACTGTCTATCATATTGTCTTGTTTCTTGTTTTCTTCAAAATAGTTGTCCATATCTTCATACATAATTCATACAAAACAAAATAGTATTAAACTGATCAAAACAGAATGATGACATTGAGTCCATGGGATACTTTGGGGACTACGGCCATTTTGACGCTGTTACTGATCTCAACCCTGGAACTCCGGGCATTTTTAATATATTTGGGTCATGTTGGTTTCCTTCACCCATATCAGCATTTTCAGTGTGCAGGATTTTCATCTTCTTAAATTTATTCCTAAGTACTTTATTCGGTTTTCTTTTTCTTTGCATGTTTGTATGTGTTACTGGGGATTGAAATTGGGTGCTCTACCACTGTGATACATCCCCAGCCCTTTTTATTTTTTATTTTAAAACAGGATATTGTTAAGTTGGCCAGGCTGAGGTCAAACTTGATATTTCCTACCTCAGTCTCCTAAGTAAATGGAATTACAGACATGCACTACTATGTTCTGTTTTATTCTAAGTGGAATATTTTTTCTTAATTATATATTTTTAGCTCCATAGTAGACAGTAAAATTGTTATTTCAATTTTTATTGGTATATGTTTGCAGTACATAATGATTACATTCACTGTGGGGAGTCAGTACATGTATATAACACATCTTTATTCTTTTTACTTCTATCTCTGGTTGAAATGGAATCATTGTTTTCATTTCTTTTTCAGAGAGTTTGTCATTAGTGTGTAGAAACATTTCTGATCGTTCTACATTGATTTTTTTTTTTTTGGTCCCACAAATTTCCTGAATTCATTTATCCTATCAGTCTTTTGGTGGAGTTTTCAGGGTTTTCTGTATAGAAAATCATGTCATCTGTTTACAGAAAATTTATTTTTCCCTTCTCTCTGGTTTGATGTCCTTTGTTTTTTTCTTCTTAGCCACTGTCACTGTGATTTCTGCTCTCATGATGCAGAAGTGGCGTGAGTGGGTACCCTGCCTTGACCTGATCTCGTAGGAAAACCTTCAGCTTTTTACTGTGAAGTATGATGTTAGTTATGGGTTTGGTGTTAAGGACATTGAATATACTTTTATACCTAGTTTGATTATTTTTATTGCATTGATTGTTCAATGCTTTTTCTGCATCTGCTGAAATGCTTATGTAATTTTTATTCAGTTCATGTGTATCACATTAATTTGAATGTATTGCATCTGAGCAATAAATTCCACTTGATCATTCCCCTGGAGGTTGGGGGAACAACCAGACAATAGGGAAATCAACATTGGCTGCCATAATTTCTCTTGTTCTCTTCAAAACAGCTGTCCATACCTTCATGTATGTTGAAGTTAAACAATACGAAACAGACTAAAATCACTCTGAATAAAGAATAATAGTATTGCTGGATTTCAAGCATGATGCTACAGAATCAGCACTGGATACCATAGTGTCTTTTTCTTCAAAGTAGCTGTTCATTTCATCATGCATTATATAGTCAATTCTCATAAACTGTTTAGGAGAAGTTCTACACATGTATGAGTCTTTACATGTATACCTATCCTTTCTGTATTAGAGGGAAAAACAGAACAAAACAAATTCCTAGAAAAACACGAAACTAAAAAGACAAATAACAATAGCAAAGAGCCCCAAACACTGACAATGTAGGCCCTCCAAACAAGGTTGTAGGAGCATAACTAGGGTTGTTGTTTTACATAATGATCTTCAAGAGTTCCTCAGATCACCATACAATAGTGTGCACAATTGTTCCGATCCTATGAATGTTAACAAAAATACGGAAGGCTTCATGAATTTGCATGTCATCCTTGTGCAAGAGCCATGCTAATCTCTGTTTTGTTCCAATTTTAGTATATGTGTGGCCAGAAGGGAGCACAGTCTTGAGGCTTTTATCTTGAGGCTGGAACCCAATTGACATTCCTGGAGCTTTTGCTCTGCCTTCCTACTGTGCTCAGCCTTTTAAAGGGAGACAGGTGAGGAACAGGGCTGTGGCTTGGCTTTAAAGATTACACATCAGCACCTCAGCTAACCCTGTTTACAGTGCTTAGAGCCAATTGAAGGGAAAAGGAAATAGCTTTGCCAGCGCTGTACATATCAGTACATGGAGACAGGGCCAGGTTTAGCTGAAGTGAAGGTAATTGTGCATTCAAGGAGAGCCATTCTGGTGGTCCTCTACAACACAGCTTACTAAAGCTACCTTAGTGACTATCCCTAAGGCAGAAATCTGACCAACAGTGCCCAGCAGGAAAGGCAGGGCAGGATCCAGCATTCACTCACAAAATAGTGAATGTGGAAGCAAAACAGGTTTTACCAGGGATTCACTACACTCCTCCATAGCTGGTGAATTCCAGTACTGCAGACCCTGGAAATAAACTACTCATTCAGAAACATAGAGGAAATCTTTTTTGGATGCTTGCTTTTTGTTGTTTTGTTTTGGACACTTTCTCTTTTTTTCTTCTTCATTGGTTTTTGGTGGTTTGGGGGTCCCTCCCCATTTAATCCTGTATTTTGCTGTTTTTCCTTTTTGTTTTTCTGTTATTTTTATGTAATTGTATTATTCTTTAATAGGATCATTTGTCTCAGTTTTCTCTCATCATTTTTTGAGTTTATTGGTAAGTTTTAGGTATAATTAAGGATCACATTCATTATAGGGAATTTGTACCTTTACATGATATAACTTGAGTCTGTTTTTTCTCATTTTTCTACCTTCCTTCAATCCGTCCTCCCTTCCCCCTTTACAAAAGGTTTGTTTCCATTTTTTCCTTTTCTCATTATTTTCTCTTCCTGTCCCCCTCTCTCCTCCTTAGTTCCCCTTCCTATTTGAAAATTTTCTTCCTATTTCACAATATCTATTACATATTTTGGTTCTTGTTTACATTTTTGGTTTCTCACACCAGAGAAATTGTTATTTACAAAAAACGTGTGTCCATTTTATTTTACTTAAAAGTATGGTCTCCAGGTGCATCCATTTGCCTAGAAATGTCTCATGCTTATCCTTATTTATGGCAGAGTAGTACTCCATTGTATGGAAAAATGCTTCTTTATCCATTCATCAGTTGATGGGCATTTGGTCTGTTTCCAACATTTAGATATTACAAACAGAGCTGCTACAAACATGGATGCACATGTATCACTGTGATATGATACTTTTAATTCTCTCAGGAAGGTGCCAAGAAGGGGAATAGCAGGGTTAAATGGAACCTGTAGTCCTAGTTTTTTTTTTTTATTTTATTTAAAGAAAAAAAATCAAAACAAAAAAGGGTAGGAAATACAGAATTTCAAAAAAAAACAGTAAGAAATCATTAGTTGATAAATTACATATTGTCCTCTTAGAAGTAGTTGTTCAAGTTACAAAATTAAAACATACAAAGTAGACATTCAAACAGTGAGACTGCAAACAGTTCTGTTCAATGATCTAACAAAAACTTAGTAATATGGTTATCAATCCTACACACTTATATATGCAGTTATATCCTTTAGAGCACTTTCTTTTCCTCCTTTTGCTTTTTAAGTCCATTATCTATTTAGTTATATCATGTTTCAGCTTGCTCAGTACCTTACTGATCTGTTTTATTGTTGTTATTTCCTTTTTAATCACCTTATACAATTCTGTTGTTTTGTTTTTGAGTTTCTCCTCATCCATGCCCCATGGATCAGCTTTGGTGGATTTGGGAGTTTTGGGAGGTATTTTGTTACCTTTTTCTCATATTCTCTTGTTTTTGTTGTTTAGTTTTGTTTTGTTTTGTTTTTGAAGGTAATGAAATACAATGGAACAAGACATAACACAGCCAGTTGAGATTGTGCAGTGAAATTGGTACAGAACATCACAACAGGATACCGGGATAACAGTAATAGGTGCCATAGTATATCTCATTATCTTCAAAATAGTTGTTCTTTCAGTCAGGTTTAGCAAAGTCAAACCAAATACAAAACATTATAGAACTTATCAAAACAGAATATTGAATAGAGCAATACAGTTAATCAGAACAAAGCAAAATGGTGATAACAATATTTGCCTTCAAAGAGATGGTAGAAAGAAATCCCCCCTATTTGCTGTATTGCATATAGTCAGCCTCCCAAGAGACGCTCAGACTCTGGCTCCCATTTGCTAATGGGGAGTTAGGGGAATAGGATGTTTGATTCTCAGCCCATGCGCCGGTAGGCTCATGGCTGCTTACCAGGGAGGCGGGCTGGATGCTTGTTTTCCCAGCACCAATATTTAGTCCTAGTTTTTTTAAGACTCCACACTGATGTCCACCATGGTTACACCAGCCTACATTTCTTTCTCACCACAGCCCTGCCAACATTCATTATTAGTTGATTTCTTGATAATAGCCATTCTTTCTAAGGTGAAAAGCAATCTCAGCATTGTTTTAATTTGTATTTCTCAAATAATAATGTTGAACAATTTTTCATATATTTAGTTGCCATTTCTTCTTCACCTGAGAAGTGTCTATTTCAGATACCCACTTTTGGATTGGAGAGTAATTTTTTAAAATTCCTTATGTATTTTAGGTAATTGTCCTTTGTCTGAGGAACAGCTGGCAAATTTTTTTTCCCCACATTGTGGGTTGTCTCTTCACTCTTTTGGTGGTTTATCTTGCTGTGCAAGCTTTTTAATAAGAGGAGATCTCAGATGTTGATTCTTTGTGATATCTCCTGTGGGATCAGGGTTTTTGTTCATAAAGTCTTTACCTACATAATTGTCTTCAAGTGCTGTACTTAACTGTATCTTCCAGGAGATTGTCTGTTTTACTATTTAGACCTTTGATCCATTTCTATTTTAGTTTAGTGCATAGTGAAAGTTAAGGGTCTACTTTTAATATTTGACATGCAGTAAGCCATCTTTTACAGCACCAGTGAAGATGTTTGGCATTTAATCAAAGATAAGGAAGCTGAGGGGCTGGGGATTTAGCTCAGTGGCTTAAGTGCCTACCTGGCAAGCACAAGGTCATGAGTTTGATCCCCGGTACAAAAAAAAAAAAAAGATAATGAAGCTGAGTATACCTAGAGTTGTATTTCATTTTCTAATCTGTTCTGGTGGTCCTTGGGTCTGTTTTTTGCCAGTACCATGCTGTTTTTATCACACTAGTTTTTTAGTATATTTTAAAGTCAGAGATTATTTATGCTGCCTGCCTTGCCTTGGTTGCCCAGAATTGCATTTGTTATCCTAGGTCTCTCATTCCAAATTAATTTAGAATTGCTTTCTCTAATTCTGTGAGATATACTGTTGAAATTTTGATCATTAAATCTGTATAACAACTTTGGAAGTATGGCCATTTTCACTATATTGTTTCTTCCTACTCAAGAGTAAGGAAAACCTTTCCATTTTCCAATATTCTCTTTAATCTCCTTTTTCAGAGTACAGTAGTTTTCAGTGTAGGCATCTTTTATTTACTTCATTATATTGATTGCTAAGTATTTCATTTTTTTGATTGCTATTGTGAAAGGTGGTGTTTTCCTAATTTCTCAGTGAGTTTATTTGTGTACAGGAAGGCTATTGTTTTTGGTTTTTTGCTTTGTTTTTTATTTTTGAGACAGAGTCTTGCTATGTAGTCCACGCTGGCCGCAAACTCACAATAATATTCCTGCCTCAGCCTCCTGGGTGCTGGGATTACAGGTGTGTGCCACCACATCTGTCTCTTTATCTGGTTTTGATATTAGGCTTACTTCCAGGAATGAATTTGGGAGTATTACTTCCCTTTCAATTTCATTAAGAGTGTGAGAAGTAGTGGCATTAGGTCTTTTCTAAATTTCTTGTAGAATTCAGCAGTAAATCCATCAGGATCTGGACATTTTTGTTGGTACGTTTTGAGGGGTGGGGGGACCAGGGATCAAACTCATGACCTCAAGCTTGCCAGGCAGGTGCTTATGCTGCTGAGCTAAATCCCCAGCCCCTGTTGGTACATTTTAAATTACATTTTCAATTTCATTAACTGATACTGGTTTATTTAGAATTTTTATATCTTCCTGATTCAGCTTTGGTAATTCATATATATTGAGTAATTTGTCTATTTCTTCTGGATTTTCCACCTTGTTAGAACATAAATTCTAGGTATATTTGATCTTCTGGATTCTGCAGGATCTATTGGGAGTTCACCCTTTTCATTCCCAACTGCACTGATTTGAGTATTTTCTTTGCTTTTCTTGATAAAGTTGGCTAAGAGTTTGTCAATTTTAACCTTTCAAAAAACCAACTGTTCAATTCACTGATTTTTCATATTTTCTTTGTCTCCATTGCATTAATTTGTTCTGATCTTTATAATTTCCTCTCTTGTATGAGTTTTTCACTTGACTTGCTCTTTTTTTTCTAGAAGCTTGAGGTTCAATGTTAAGTCACTTTAAAAAAACACACATTAAGTTGTTTATTTGACCTTGCTCCATTTTCCTGATATGAGTATTCACCATTATACATTTCTCTCATAGGACTGCTTTCATTGCATCCCATAAGTTCTGGTATGTTGTATTAGCATTATTGTTTAATTGTAGAACTTAATTTCTTCTTTAATTTTACCTTCAACTCACTAGTTGTTCAGGAGTGTGTTATTTAATTTCCATATGTTTATGAAGTTCTTGTGGTTTCTTTTGCCATTGATTTCCAATTTCATTGTACAGTGTCAGATAATATGTATGGGATAATTTCAATTCCTTTGCATTTACTTAAGCTTGTTCTAAGAGGTAGTATGTAGTCTATTTTGGAGAATATCCCATGTGCAGCCGAGAAGAATATTTATTCTGATGTTGTTAGATGGAACACTAGGTAGACATCTACTAAGTCCATTTGTTCAAAAGTTTGGTTTAGTGCTAATATTTCACTTGATCTTTTGTCTAGTTGACCTGTGTATTTGTGATAGTGGACTATTGAGGTCCCCAATTACAAGTGTATTTGTATTTATTTGATTTTTCATGCCCATTAACATTTGTTTTATACAGTTGGGCATAGTGACATATGGTATATATGTATTATTTTTATCTCTTCCTCTTGGATTCTTCCCTTTACAGGGATGCAGTGATTGTTTTTGTCTCTCTTAATCAGTCTTGGCTTGAGATCCACTTTGTCTACAAATAAATTGCTACTCCTACTTTTTTCTTTGTTCCTGTCATATGGAATATTGTTTTCCATTCTTTGAATTTTAGTCCATGAATTTCTGCTTGAATTAAATGTGTTTCGTTTATGTAGCATATTGTTAGATCTTTGTTCTTGATCCATTCTGCCAGTCTGTTTCTTTTGATTGGTGAATTGAGACAATTTATGTTGATGGTTATAACTGATATGTATTGAATTATTCTCCCTTTTTTTTTCATGACCTAGTGCTTGCCAGTCTGGCACTTACACCGCTGAGCTAAATCCCTGGCCCTTGAATTACTCTTGTCATGTTATTTTACAGCTTTTGGCTCCCTTTTTGACCCCTCTGTAATTGTTTTTCTTGTTTGGTGGATTCATTCTGTTGGGGTTTCTGGAGTTGTAGTCCTTGCTTTCTTTTTCTAGAATGTCTTTCAGAACTTTTTGAATGCTGGTTTGGTGTTCATGAATTTCTTCAGGTTCTTTGCCACGCAAGTATCTTATTTCTCCATCAATTTTGGAAAATAGCTTTGCAAGGTACACCAATCTGAGTTGGAGGTTGTTTTCTTTTTGAGCTTGAAATACTTAACTCCAAGTTCTCCTTGACTTGAGAGTCTATGTTAAGAAGTCTCATGTGATTCTGATGGGCTTTCCTTTATAGGTGATTTGTTTCTTTTATCTAACAGCTTTTAATTTTCTGTTCTTGTGTGGAATTTCTGGAATCTTGTCTATTATATGTTTTGGTGTAGATTTTTCTTGATCATGGGTAATGGAGTACTGTATGCCTGAATTATCTGTATGTTAAATTCTTTTTCCCTGCCAGGGAAGTTTTCTGCTATAACTTCTGTGAACTGGATTTTTTAATGTCATTTGCACTGTCTCCTGCTTTTTATTTGACTCTGGTCATCTTATGTTATTCTTCTTTGCATCATCTAGTAAGTGTTGAATTGATTTTTCATGGTCCTTTGCTTTTTTTAAGAAATCTTTCTTTTTTCTTTTTTTTTAAACTACTGAATATTTTATTTCAAAGTAAAAACATCTCTAGCATACATTTTTTCTTATATCTATCTGAGAATTTCATAATACGTTTCAAGGACCCAGTGGATACATTCAAGATTTCAAAATGTGATTTGATAAAATAAGGTCAAGTCCATCCCAAATCTTAAGACTGACTCAGAGGCAAGGTGCTGAAAAGCTACCAAAGCAGTTCTACAGTTAGCAACAACATTTACTACTGAAGCAACACAGTTGCACTGCCTTAAGATCAGCTGTGGGAATCTACAGTTTACTATTTTCAGTGTTAGAACTCAAGGATAATTTTTTTTCAAAGATGATACCCAATTCTATTTATCTGCCTGTCAACAAAGAACCAAACTGTCAGCCAGGAACATTTTACAAACAGATTTGGGAAACTATGCCAGAACAGTGCCATCGCTTACCCAGACTCCTCTTGTGCAAAGAGGGTGCCAGGTCTGTCTGACTTGAGTTGCTCTAAATGCAACTGTTCTGTGTTTTAACAGAGCCCCAGCGCGTGCCAGCTTCCGGGCCAGGGAGACTTGGTGGGTGTGGGAGGCCGCAGGGAAGGGCCTGGCACAAGACCTGCCTCAGGTCTGGGGAGAACGAAAATTTACTTGCTGCCACAAAGCAATTCCTAGGGCTTGTTTATGATTTATGACAAAGGACAGAATTCTCTCTTTGAGCTCACCCAAAGTAACACACACACCTTGCCATGCACTGCACAGTGCAGCACAGTTCTCTAAGAATGCAGTAACAACACACTGGCTCGCATTAAAGGGAAAAAGGGTGGAGAGGGAGCCCCGCAGCAGACCTCTTCCTTGGCATGTGCAAGGCCCTAAATTTGGTCACCAGCACTGAGCAGAGAAAAGTTTTCATAAATGGCACATTTTTGTGACCCACATGGCATAAATGAAATGCAGGTTTTTACAAACAGCTCAAGGATAAAAATGAATAATTAATTGCTGGCTAATAAACCTGACATCTGACAACCACAGTTTTGAAATGTATATCCAAAATATAACCCAAAGAGTATAGATTTATTCACCTTATAGACAGAGCAGCTCAAAATGCTAAGATGTGTCATTTGTTTAGAGTAAAATGTGACTGTTTTCATAATTATTTACAGAGGAAAAGAGGTGATAGAAGAATACCTAAAAATCTACAATTTCAATGGCAAATTACTTCAACAATAATCCCTATTTTACATTTTAAGTGTATACGTTCATAATTTAAACAAATTTTAGCAAAGAGCTATTCAATATAATCACTTTAATTTTCCACAAAAACAAAATAAAAATCACATCTGCTTGATTTACTTCTCCGTTTACATCTGATTGTATCTGTTCGATTCATATACATACCCAAGTACACGAGGCAGTTATCTTCGGAGAGGTGCAAGCTGGTCTTTCACGAATGCCTTCTGAGAACAGTGAGATGGGCAGTTTTTATATACACATTCCTGTGCTCATGTACGCACTTCAAAAAACAAAGCTTCGTCTCTTCTTCCATTGTTGATCTAATGGTACGAGTAGGCCGCGCAAGGTGGCGGTGGAAGGTCCCGAAGGCACTTGGTGAGGATTATTCCAGGTGGAGTAGAGTCCAGACGTGCGGTACGAGCCTGTAGGCCTAGGGTATGGGGTCGATGGTCCCCAGGCCCCAGGTGGCACAGTGCCCCATGGCATGGGTGGGGCTGTGCCTGGTGGAAGGTGTGCGGCAGGGTCTGGGGGGTGCACCCTAGGGCTGGGGGAGTTCCAGAAAGGGCACGTTTGGCGTGCAGTACAGCCTGTGGGGCCTGGCCTGGCACTGTGGGGGTGGGGTAAGGACTTCGGGCGGGGGAAAACGAGGGTCAGAGGGCGGGAAGGGTGCAGGGGGATCTGGGGGTGGTCTGGCAGGTGGCACCGATGGGTACATTCCTGGGGGCACCGCTCCAAAAGGCATTGTGGAGGGTGTTGTGCTTGGCAGGGGTCCAGCCAGCAGGGAAGTATACAGCATATACTTATTTTGTTTTTTGGGCTTTTTTTTTTTGTACTGGAGATCAAAAATCACTACTTTGCATGTGCCAGACAGGTGCTTTTTGCAGCTGAACAAAATCCTCCATGGCATATACTATCAATGGATTTTTTTCAGATTTTTAAATTTAATTTTAATGAATCAAAACCAGACAGAAGGAAAATCTACAATAGGTACTATATTGCCTACTGTTGTCCTCTAAATAGTTGCTCAGCTTTAGGCTTGCAAAGTTAATCAAACAATACATTTCCTCTGAATTAACTGGTTGCTCACAGGACGGGTGTGGCAGGAGGCGCTGTTCTTTTCTCCTCAGCCTGCTTACTCTTAAGCTCACAGGCCGGGCTAACTTTCCGTCCCGGTTTTCCTTGCTCTGTATTCCAGCTGACTGAGAGTCAGGAGCTTAACTACCTTCCTTGTTCTCCCCATTCCATGCTCCAGCCGGCTCACAAGTGGGGTCTTAGCTTCCTCTCAATTGAATCTTCTGGATATTGTTTGAATCTATGGCATGGATTCCATTTCTTT
Organism: Hydrochoerus hydrochaeris; assembly: GCA_004027455.1. Classification (NCBI taxonomy): domain Eukaryota; kingdom Metazoa; phylum Chordata; class Mammalia; order Rodentia; family Hydrochaeridae; genus Hydrochoerus; species Hydrochoerus hydrochaeris. The sequence goes on from PVLA01010843.1 coordinate 14,207, forward strand.
CCTATGTTGGTTTTCATGGTTTCCATTATTCTCCCAAACTCCTTTATTCTTTTATCTGTACTGCTCTAGAGTCATTTACTCTGTCTTTTATTATGGTCATCATCTCTGTGGTTATCTGAAAAATTATTTCTGATTTCATTTTTTAAGTGTCTTCTCATTTTCTTTCTTTTTTCTTTAATTCTTGGTTGGTGTTTGTAAATTCCCTATAGTGAGTAGCTTTATTGCTAGTATTTAGAGACCATAGGAAATGATTACCACTCAGAGGTGTTTTCCAGCTGTAGCTGGCTTTTGGTTTTTGAGTCTATTGCATGATCCTACTTCTATTTATTAGGGAGAAGTTGCTACCTACCTGGCCCAGTCCCTGGTTCAATGGCACCTGCCTACAGTTTTTTTTTTTTTATGACCCTTAGGCAATCTCAGTCTTGGTATACCAGGAAGAATAACTGGTTAGAACAAATGTGTCACTTTGGCTAAAGTAGCACAATTAGCAATAACAGTAGCATCAAACACAGCCTAGAAAATGACAGACTGAGGTATCTATTAATTTGCCACCTTTAACTGAATGCGCTAGATTTGTGGCTATATAACAAATTCTGTAACAAACCAGAAAATTGTATGTAGTTAAAAAAAAAAAAAAAGCTCTTTATACTGCAATTTTACCCTCAAGGGAGAAAATTTAGAAGGGGTTGGGGGAAAAAGTAAATAGAAGTAGAGGGAGAGATTGAAAGCAAGGATTGAGCACAAAGGGGGATCACATAAACCTTGGGAAACTGGTGCAGCAGGCAGGAGTAAAAGAGAAGGAAGAAATTAAAAAAAAAAAAAAACAAGAACATCAGAAAAAAAACTAGACATCATGTTCACAGTCATATAAAAACAAGAAGAAACAATAAATAGAAAGCAAAACATAAAACAGCAACAAGAGAAGAGAAAGAAAAGCAAAAAAATAAAAATAAGGAAAAAAAGTGCACTTCAAGTGTATCTTTACTGTTACTGGTGTACAGTGCTGACAGAGTCCAGGTCCCTGTTGATAAATCCCAGCAAATCAGCAGTAGCTTTGTAACAGAGTAGTGGATAATCCCAGTGAGACTGCACCTTTATTTTCACTGAAGTTCAGACTGGTTTCTGGTCATGCAGCTGGAGCTAGACCCATGAAAATCAGTCCCTGCGCTTCTTATGAGCTTGACCTTGGCTGAGAGCCACTAGGTGGAGCCAGTAGTTGCTCTTAGCTCTAAGTTTAGTTGATCCCTTTCCAAAGTGCCTTCCAACCCTCCCTGCAGGTCATCTGAACCCACATCACACACCAGCCACTGCAGTTGTCTGCATCCACTATGTTCCACTGGTGTGTTTCTCTGTGGAGGCCTCTGGGGTCACCAGTAGTCACTGTCCATCTGCAGGTTTGAGCAGCCCTTCCCAAACAGTGTGTTCAGGCTCATGGAGAAAGCTCTGTCTGCCTCTCCTCCTTTGTTGAAGTTTCTCTCTTCACTCTCCCTGAGGGCTTCAGTTCTCACTTCAGATCTTTCCTGGGTCCTGGGGACCCACTGCCCTACTTTTTCTCTTCCTCAACTTGGTATATAACAAGCATTTGGACAGCAAATCTCAGAGAGGCTCTTTGTCTGCTGCTCACCACTCTGCCATCTTCCCAAAAGTTCCTCTCTCCTCAGATTTTTCTATCGTTTTTCATCACTCCATCTTTATTAGTATTACTATTAAGGTTTATTAATCTTTAGTTATTTAGTTAATTCTGTTCTATTGTTGAATTATTTTCTCTTGGTAATGGTTGTATGGTTGTTGAATTTAGTAGATACTGTATCTCATATTTGCTTTCTCTTTACATCTAAATTTTAATTGTAGATCTCTTTTTCTGTGGATACAGATGGTAGAGTAACAGCTTGCATTGGCTTTTATGATATGTTGATATCCAGTTTGTCTTTGATTCTATTGTTGCTGATTTCGTTGCTGTTGCTGTTGCAAGGGTAACAAAGTTTTTATTAATTGGTTTTGACTGTATGCCAGTACCTGATTTGTCCTTTTCAATAGTACTGCAGTTCATTTCCAGAGAACTTAGTGCTAATTACACTATACACAAATGAACAAAGGTGGTTGGAGAACACACACACACACACACACACACCTATGAGCCCACTGCCACACAGGCTAAGGGGAGAAGAATCCATGCCCAGAGGCTCCATCACCACTAGGAGAGTGTTGGTGGACTGCTGCCCCTCACCTCTCCATCACCTCTGGGGCCTTGGATCAGAGGAACCCAGGTGCCTAGCCCAGTCTCCTGCACTTCAGCTAATGCAGGAAGTGCCCAGGACTTAGCAACTGCCTGATTTAGAATAACACAGGAAAATGTAGGGACAGGGAGCTGGGTGCAATCTCAGACTTCCAGCCTACCCAGGGCAGGTCAGTGAGACATGGACACAAAAGAGATTGGAAGTTACACAACTAAAATTTCTCAGGTCATGGCAACTAAAGTAAAGAAACAACATAGTGCTTATATTGTTTGATTAATTTTACATGCCCATATCTCACCCAGAATCCAGGAGATACAGACATAAAAGAGATTAGAAGCCACATACCTGAAATTTCTGAAATGACAGCAACTGAAGTAAAAAAGAAAAACAACTTAGTGCTTATATTGTTTAACTTTGCTTGCCTTATATGTGATAGTCTGAGCAACTATTTAGAGGATAACAAGATGCAATATAGTAACTACTGCTGATTTCCTACTGTCTTGTTATTGTTTCATTTTATTGTTTTGTTTTATTCTCTTAAAAAATAGGTGATTCGCTCTTGAGACAGAGACCAAGGTCTAGTTAGCCACACCCAGAATGTACCACTGAAAAATTGACACCAAAGAGATCTCTGCACTAGCAACAAACTTTTTCCACAATAATTAATTGCAAAACTTAGCACATTACGCACACATGCTTGTACATACACATGCATTGAAAGAAGAGAAGAAAAGGCAATAAAATGCCTTCCAAAACTGCCCAAATCCTCCAAAACCAATTGATGGAAAATCAATTGGGAGGAAACCAAAAGCCAGACTGCTAAGTTATACAAAATGATAAAAGTGGGAAGAAAAAGATAGATTGGAAATGTGCTTGGTAATTTCAAAGATGATACAACTAAATAAGTTATGTAGATAAATAAAATCATTATTGAATTCACAGAAGACACTCATATAAAGCTAGCAGAGCTAAACAAAATGATACAAAACATGAATAACCAGGTTAGCAACTAATTAGAGCCCATGAAAAGGTGCCAGACATAAATCTAGCAGATAAATAATTCTATGTATGGGCAGCAAAACTGACCAGTGTGACAACAGGTATTAGAAGTAGAAGAGGTCTGATGCAAATATGTACTCAGAAATACCTTAGAAACAAGTGTGGGAGAGAAAAGTCAGCGCCTCCCAAGAATCAGCCATGCTGGGACTAACCAAGAAATCAACTAGCCAGCCTTTATGGTAAGCCTCGCAAGCTATGTGCGTTCCAGGGAGAGAAAAGTCAGCATGTCCTGTGAGCCTACCAGTGCACAGGTACCAGCACACAGGCTGAGAATCAAACACCATCCATGCCTCCCTCCAAGACAAGCAACTGGATGGTTCAGAGAACAGACTGAGTTAATAGCAACAAAGGTACATAAAGCAACTAAATGCTTGTATTGTTTGGTTGATTATGCAGGGGCCAGCAGTCCGAGCATCTCTTGGGAGGATGACAGTATGCAATATAGCATGTTTTGGGAGGACGACCTTATGCAATACAGCAAATATGGGGGATTTCCTTCCATCTTGTCTTTGAAGGCCAATGTTGTTTTCACTGTTTTGCTCTGTTCTGATTGTTTTTGCTTTATTCAATATTCTGTTTTGATTGGTTTTATTGTGTTTTGTTTTTGGTTTGATTTTGTTATATCTGATGGAATGGACAACTATTGTGAAGATAAAAAGATATTCTATCATAGCTACTGTTGTTTTCCTGATACTCAGCTTTGAAATTCTGTACCAATTTTGCTGCATTGTTTTGATTGGCTTTGTTCTGTCTTGTTTTGTTGGATTTTACCATCTTTAAAATAAAAATAAATTAAAAAGAAAACAAGTGTGTCACTGTTCACAACCATGACACAAAGTATGAGAAATTACTCAGAGTCCATGTCCAGTCATCCTCCAAGACCCAGAGGGTCTACTTAACCAAAGCTTCTCAGCATAAAAGAGTCTCAGAAAAACAGTCCCAAACTGAAGCTTTTATGGCTTTTTATTGCTAGAACAAGGAAGTAATGATAAGAGACAAAAGGAGGACATCTGTGCAGGAATACACGTAGGGGACAGGGAAAGGACATAACTAGCCTTAGAGCTAATCTAAGTACTGAGGAGGACAGGGGCCAGAGCATGCATTCCTTAAGACAATCTGTGTTGATCCTGCTTGGACTGTTGCCCTTTAGGCTATCCTATAATCTTTAACCATGCATTCCAGGAGGTTTGGGCTGAGACTCCAAAGGTCCTTTATCTCTGCAAGGCCATCTCACACATACCTCCACATGAGTACCTGGAAAATGGATCCAGCAGCTGCTAGCTAGATGACTCACAGACTGAGATTAATTGGAATTAGTGAAAACAATCAGAATAGTACGCTATCATCATTTTTTCTCCAATACAGTACTACAGTAGTCATGAAGGAAAAAGAAATAAAAGAGATACTTCCAGGAAAGGAGAAAGTTAAACTGTCATTATTTGCAGATGGCATGATCTTTTACATAGAACACCTCAAAGGCCCACCAAAAGACTCCTGGAATTAACCAAATTCACTGCAAACCAAATTTGACAATGCATCAGGATATAAAATCTCCACACAAAAATCAATAGCTTTCTGGTACACTAATAATGACTTCACTAAGAGAAATTAAACAATACAATTCTGTATTTTATCAAGAAATATTAAATACTTAAGAATTAATCTAATCATTGAAGTAAAATACCTCTAAAGCAAAAACTAAAGTTCTCTGAAAAAGGAAATAAAAAATGGAAGCTATTCCTTGTTCCTGTAAATGCAGAAGCAATGCTGTCAAAATGGCCATATTCCCCAAACTAATAGATTTAATGGAATCTCAATAAAAATACCAAAATAGGGGCTGGAGATTTAGCTCATGGCATAAGCACCTGCCTTACAAGCGCGCAGTCATGAGTTTGATCCTTGGTACCAAAAAAAAAAAGAAAAAGAAAAAACCAAAGTTTTCCTTACAGAACTAGAGAAAACAATCCTAAAATGTATGTGGAGCCAAATACTAGCAATCGCAAAAGCAATCCTAGGCAACGAGAGCAAAGCAAGAGACCTCAGAATTCTGGTCTTAAAGTTGTATTACAGCTAACATTGTTGAAAACAGTATGTGGATCAGTGGAATAGAGTGGAGGATGCAGAAACAATCCAAAGTTACATGTAGCTAGCTATTTGATCTTTGACAAAGGGACAAAAAACGTATGCTGGAGGAAAAATCGTCCCTCTAACAAATGGTGCTGGGAAAACTGACTCCCGACTAGCCATGTGCAAAAAATTGAATCTAGACCAACATGTTTTACCATGTATGAAAGTAAAATCAAAATGAATCAAACATCTAAATATTAAAACAGAAACAATCTTCTGGAAGACAAAACAAGAAAGCTCTTGAAAACACAAGTGTAGACAATGACTTTCTGAACAAAACCTCAGCTGCACAAGAAGTATTATTAAGAATCTACAAATTGGATTATGTCAAATTTAAAAGCTGCTGCAAAGCAAAGGAAATCACCAATAGAGTGAAGAGACAATTTAAATAATTGGGAAAAGTCAACTAGGACTAATATCTACATCTAAGAAAAATCTTAGATGCTTCCAAGATATAAGACTAATCCAAACAACTAGCAACTGAAATGAATAGAAACATCACAAGTGGTAGACTGAAAGGTCAATAAATACATGAAAAAATGTTCAATACCTCTGGCCATTGGAAAAATGAAAATTAAAATGCATTTTACTCCAGAAAACATGGGTACAATTAAGAAGTCAAATAATAACAAATGTTGGTAAGACTATGGAAAAGAAACTTTCCTACGTTGTTGGTGGGAATGTAAACCAATAAAACCACTAAGGAAATCAGTATGGAGACTTCTCAAAAAACTAAAAGTTCCATTTGATCTAGTATTTCCTTCATAGGTATCTTTCCAAAAGAGCTAATGACATCAAATAACATGGATACACGCATGCTTATGTTTATAGCAGCACAGTTCATAATAGCTAAATGTTGGAGATAGCCAATATGTGCATCAGCAGATGAATGGATAAAGAAAGTGTGACATTCACACACAGTGGAATGCTACTGTACCACACAAGATGAGTCATTTGCTGGAAAATGAATGCACCTTGAGACAGTAACTTTATACTAAATGGTACACACAAGCTTCAATATCACTATTTTTGTTTTGCTTTGGTTTGGGTTGGTTTTTTTGAGACTAGGTCTTGTTAGGTAGTGCAGGCTGGCCTTGAAGGCACTAAGTACTAGCCTCAAATTTGTGGTGATCCTCCTGCCTCAGCCTCTGGAGTGCTGGGATTACAGGTGTGTGCCACCATGCATGGCTCAGAACTGCTTAATTTCTTTATTTGTTCTGTGATCCATTGATTTTCATGGCTCATGGGTTTTTTTGTTTTTTTGTTTTTTACATTAGAAACCAAAAATATAAAGAGCAAAATAAATGGCAGGTGACTGGAAACAGGGATGCAGAAATTTTGCAAAAAGGAAGGGGATGAAGAGATGGAGGAGGGAAGGAGACAAGGGAGGGGAAGTGGATTAAAAGAAGAATTAAAATGTAGTCAGATGTGGCACATGCCTGTAACCCCAACAATGGCAAGGCCGAGGCAGGAAGATTGCTATGAGTTTGAAGCCAGTTTGGACCTCAAAATAAAAACAAGAATTAAAATTTATATTATACATGTACCAACCCCCATGAGTGTAATCATTATGTAATGGAAATATCCTAACAGAAATAAAATTAAAGAAATAAAAAGATGTGTTAAGAATCTTTATTGACCCTAGAAAAGGCAGGATCCTCAGCAACCCACTCAGGACCCCTTCTGTCTCTCTCTGGGACAGCAGCTTTCTTTCTCTCAATAAATATATTCTTCTCTTAAAAAAGAATCTTTATTGATATTAATTAGGGTGACCAAGTGTCTCAGTTTGCCTGGAACTGTGTGATTTCCTAAGATAAAATATTAAAAGTGGGAAAATTATGGAGAGACGTCCTTGAAAAATGGTGGTGGTAAGCAAGAACAAATAAGCCTTTCTGAGATTTGGAGTCCAGACATGGGAAAATAACTTGGGGGAGACAGACAGAGAAAGAGAGAAAGAGAGACAGAGAGAATGAATCCATGGGAATCAGGAACAATCTGACAGGAAAATTAAAACCTACAGAACAGAAATTGGAGGGACAGAATAGACTATAGAGAAGGTACGGGACAGTTTACACTTTCTCTCCATCTCTTGGCTCATGGCTTGCAGAAAAGGGAGACAAAACCTAGAGACAAAGTGAGAGCAGCAGCTCAAGAGGGCTTCAGAGAGGTGGATGCCCTGAGTTACAGGGAGAGCATAGGATTCTGCTCTCACATGTGTCCTTCAACAAGCAACAGCTGGTGAGTGACTCCAGTCCAAGTCCCCACCATTTCCTTGGAAAGAATGTGTGGATGTCATTCCAGAGAAAGTGAACCAGGGACTCAGAGTAGTCATAGGATGACTTCATTTGATAGCTCCCCATATTACATTCCCAGTGACTGGGTGAGAGACAGCTACAGGAGACATCCAAGTTGGAAAAAGACCCACTAAGGGATTTGAAGTAAAGGACAGATGCCCTCCCCTACTGCCAGAGGCCAGGCTCAACATCAGTTGCAATAGACTTGGGGAACAATTCAACAAGAAGATATAACAATTGTAGAGCTGGGGGATTTAGCTCAGTGACATAAGCGCTTGCCTGGCAAGTGTGAGGTCACAAGTTCAATCCCTGGTACAAAAAAAAAAAAAGAAAGAAAGAAAGAAAAAGAAAAAACAAGCATCTGTAGAGGCTGGGGATTTAGCTCAGTGGCATAAGCATCTGCCTTGTAAGCGCGTAGTCATGAGTTTGATCCCCATTACCAGAAAAAAAAAAAAATTGTAAATGGACTAAATACCAGTGTGATAAGATTCATAAAAACCAAACACCAGTGGACATGAAAAATCAGATAAATAGGAATACAATTGTAATGGAGAACAACAAAACAATACCCCATTGTCACAAAAGGACACATCAACTAGACCAAAAAAAAAAAAATCAACAAATAAATACTGTATAAGAGTTGAAATAGGCCAGACATTGTGGTGCATGCCTGTAATCCCAGCACGTGGGAGGCTGAAGTAGGAGGACTGATGCAAGCTCAAGACCAACCTGGGCTTCAAAATGAGTTTAAGGCCAATCCGAACTGCATAGCAAGGCCCTGTCTCAAAAAAAAAAAAAAAGGAAAAGAAAGAGTTGAAACAAACTTCCAAACAAATGGATTTAATTATTATCTTGGACAGAAGCTTTCTTTCTTTCAATAAATATATTCTTCTCTTAAAAAAGAATCTTTATTGATATTAATTAGGGTGACCAAGTGTCTCAGTTTGCCTGGAACTATGTGGTTTCCTAAGATAAAACATTAAAAGGGGGAAAATTATGGAGAGACAACAGAGTGCACATTCTTCTTAGCAGTACATGAACTTTCTCCAAAGTAGACCACATATTATCCCATAAAGTGCACCTAAGGAAATACAAAAGAATCAAAATTATCCCATGCATATTTTCAGACGACAATGCAATGAAACTAGAAATCAATGGCAAGAGAAACCACAGAAAATATGCAAAGACATGGAAATTAAACAACACTCTCTTGAATAATCAATGGACCACAGAAGAAATTAACATGTTCCCACTGGTTTGAACCGCTGATGTTATATGCGTGACTGTACCATCGGGGAGCTAGGTATTTACCATCAGAGCCACCTGGCAGGAGACATGAATTACAGCACCATTGTGAATGCTCTGAAATAGAAATTAGATAGTTCCTACAAGCAAACAATAATGCCAATGCAACATTCCAGACACAATGAAAGCAATCTGAAGAAGGAAGTTTATAACAGTGAATTCCCACATCAGAAAAACAGAACAAGCTCAAATAAATAACCTAATACTGCACCTCAAGAAAGAAGAACATTTCAAATCCAAAACTAATACTAGGGAAGACATAAAGATCAGTGCAGAAATTAATGAAATTGAGATTAATAAAATAATACAAATAATGAATCAAACAGTTGATTCTTTGGAAGAATAGACAAAATAGACAAATTCTTAGCCAATCTTACCAAAAAAAAGGAAAGATCCAAAACAATGCAATTGGAAGGGAAAAAGGTAACATCACAATGAATCCAGGAGATCATTGGTATTGCTTTGAGACCTTATACTATAATAAAAAGAAAAACTCAGAAGAAATAGATAGATTCTGAGATATGTATGAATTGCCAAAGCTGAACTACCAAGATGATATAAAAATTTCTGAATAATTCAATATCAGTCAATGAAATTTAAGAATTTAAAAAAAAGCAGATTCATTCCAGGGAGGCAGGGATGATTCAATATACAAAACTTAATAAATGTAATACACCACATAAACAGAAGTAAGGAAAAAAAATCACATGATTATCTCAAAAGATGCGAAAAAAGCACTTGATAAAATCCTACATTCATCCACCATTTAAAAAATTCTGAGCAAAATAGGTATAGAAACATTTTATATGATAAAAGCCATCTATGACAAATCAACAACCAACATCACACTAAATGGTGAGAAGCTGAAAGCTTTCTCTCTATAATCAGGAACAAGGCAAGGATCTGCAATCACTACTCCTGTTTGATATAGTTTTTGAGACATTAGCCAGAACAATTAGACAAGAAAAAATATAGATAGGAATAATTATCATTATTTGCATATGATATGTTCTCTATAGAAGATTCCCAAAACTCCACCAAAAGACTCCTAGAATTAATAAACACACTCAGTAATGTAGCAGGATACAAAGTCAACACTAAAACATCAACGGTGTTCCTCTTCACTAATAATAAACTCATGAAGACAGAAATTAGGGAAACAAACAGTACCTTTCACAATAGCATCAAGAAAAACAAAATGACAACTACAGTACTTTAAAGAAAGAGATTCAAGGAGACATCAGAAAGTGGAAAGATATCCTTTCCTGGATAGGCAGAACCAATATGGTCAAAATGGCCATATTTCCAAAACTGTTTTACAGATTTAATGCAATCCCAATGAAAATACCAATAAAATCCCAATGAAAATACCAATAAAATAGGATTAAAACAGTGGTTCACAAACGAAGAAATGCAAATAGCCAATAAATACATGTGAAAATGTTCAACACTGCAGTCCTATGAGAAATGCAAATCAAAATAATTCTGAGATCCCACTTCACTCAAGAAAGAATGTCTCTCCCCCACAAAAAAACCAAGATGCCCTTCATCAAGAAATCAAACGATAGGGGCCAGGGATTTAGCTCAGCAGCGTAAGTGCTTGTCTGACAAGTGTGAGGTCGTGAGTTCGATCCCTGGTACCAAAAAAAAAAAAAAAAAAGAAAAGAAAAAAAGAAATCAAACAATAACAAATGCTGGAGAGACTATGGGAAAAAGGAACCTTTGGTTCATTGTTGGTGGGAGTGTATACTAGCACAGCCACTATGGAAATTAGCATGGAGCTTCCCAAAAGACTATAAATAGAAATTCCATTTGACACAACTGTTCCCCTGGTATATATCTTCCTTAAAGAGTTAAAGACATTATTACAATGATCCATGCATACTCATGTTTATATTAGCACAATTCATAATAGCTAATTTTTGAAGCAGTCTATATGTCCACTGACAAATGGATAAGAAAATTTATTCACAATGGAGTACTGCTCTGCTACAAAGGATAAACTTGAGTCATTTGCAGGAAAATAGGTAGACTCTGAGCCCATAATTTCAGATGAAGAAAATTAGACACAGAAGCTTAAATATTGTATAGCTTCTCTTCTATGAGTAAAGTGCAAAATAAAAGACAATAAAAAAGTTACTGTAATCTAGCATAGCCAATATGTACCTTAGTTTAATTATCATATGTGTTTTATATGTTTTTTGGCCTATTAATCTGTGTTTATGACCGTTAACTTGATAAGGCATAAAATAAATAAATGAATTTGATGCTGTCAAAAATTTTTTTAAATGGGGGGGGAGAACAGGCAGGAAAAAGTTGAGATATGTTATGTACATATACCAATTCTCTATAATGAATATAATCATTATGTACCACAAATGTGTACTACTAAAAATTACAACATGAACTTGTAAAGTCTTGCTCATAGTAGGACAAGTTGGTGTTCTTAGAATTAATCTTACATAGAAGAATTGTTAGGCATTTTCAAAGTTTTGAGCCCCATATTTACTTCAAATCTAGAATTAAATGCAACAAAGTAATTGGCTTCATAATCCAATATTCAATGATTCTCAACTGTACATCTGTAAAAATGCATACTTATTGGTTTTTTTATTACTTCAGTAATTATTATAGCTGATTGAAATTTTTATAGTTCTACAATAGGAAGCACCGTAATACTGTAAGTTAACTTGCTGATCTAAATAAAAAGTTTTGAAAGGGCATTGGTAATTGTTCAAAGCATTTCCAAATTAACCTAATATTCTAGTGATATCTGTAATGGATATAAAATTTTATTTGTAAATAAATGTTCATTTTAAATAGCCACAAAATTAATCTGATAAATATCTAATTACCAAACATATAATGGCATAACTTATTGGGAGTCTGGGCAAGAGTCCTGATTGTGTGTCTTAAGAGTACAGCGAGGAAAATAAAAGACAGAGTAATGTATCAATGACTGGGAAGTCAGTATCTCTAGATGGGGTCCCCCTCCACTCCCCAAGCAGCCACTATTTATTAGGTGTATACAGTGGTAGTTGAGGCTGGCAAGGGATTACAATTCAGCAGAAGACAGACTCAGGAGAGGGCATAGATGATCATATGCTAAGAAGGATTTTGTCCTGGAGTATAATCCTGAGATGACTCAATAAGGCATAGATGATCTTATGCTTAGAAGAGTCAATGGGACATCTCAGATGGATGGCACCAAATAACCCCAAACCTCCATTTTATCCCAGAGCAAAATATACAAAATTAACCATTGTGAATATGTGGTCCCCAACAATAACTTGGCATTTAAATATGAGTTATGGACCAGGGATTTAGCTCAGTGGCTTAAGTGCCTGCCTGGCAAGTGTGAGGTCATGAGTTTGATCCCTGGTACCAAAAACAAAACAAAACAAAAAAACCCTAGTAAATATGAATTATAAAGTGTTTCTAAGTTAAATTACATTCTTCTGTAGAAAAAAAAAGTATTTATGAAAAACAACATGTTGTCTAGTTTGAGGGATGAGGAGTGTTTTTGAGAATATGATCAAAGCTATGGACACTCACCCATATGGCATGTGCTCCACATTTGTTATGAACTATTTCAAGTAGTTCACACTCTTGAAACCTGTGTATGTGTTTCATTGTAAGACAATCCAATCTGGTCCAATTGCTGAAAATGCACTACAGTCACAGCTTGTTCATTTGAAAATTTTGAGAAAATTAGACGTTCAAGTTTACTATTTATGGGGAGCTGGAGATTTAGCTCAGTGGCATAAGCACCTGCCTTGCAAACGTGAAGTCGTGAGTTTGATCTCAGTACAAAAAAAAAAGTTTATTATTTATTTAACTGTTGAATTTATAACATATTTGTATCTCTGGCTTGGAAACAGTCTGTAGTCAAAGAAATTTTTGCATGTGTCTTGTGCTATTTAGGCATACCTTTCAGGCACCTGCCATTTTTTTCATTGCCTCTTCATAAACCGACAAGATACAGTAGTCCTGTGGTTTCCATCTGCTCTCTAGTTGAGGTTTTACAACTAGCAGATATTTGGCATGACAACAGAGTGAAAGAAATCTCCACTCCCCCTGCAAGTTGCCCATCATGAAAAAGGATTCTACCATTCCATATCATATAGATAGCCCTTCCTGGACCTTGTCTCAGTCTGGGAAGTTCATATTTATAATCCCTTGGAAAAGTTACTGAAATTCCAACAAGTTAATTCCAATCTAACACTTCTTTATTCTCATCTGTGGTGAGAATGAAGACATTATGACATAATTATAGTTATGGGGAGCCAAGGGGCCATAAGCCCAGCCAGGATGGTTTCATTGGAACAAAGGCCTTGACCCAGTGCCCAACATGGATTTTATTAATTCGTGAAGAAGAGAGTGGTTTGAAGATGAGTGATTGTAAGAATGACAGGGAAATACATGAATATTGTGAACAGGGATGGGTAGGAGGCCTGAATGCACCTCTGCAATATGCAGAGAAAAGGATATGCAGAAAGACCAATCTGCAAAACACAATTGAGGTAGCATCTAATGTTTTGTGGATGGTGCTTCAGTTCTGATGTATAAACTTTTCTGCCCAGGGAAGTCATAGCTCTTATCTCGAGGCTCAATCCCAGTTGACAGACCTGGAACCATGGCTCTTCATCTCACCTCGCTTGATCATGTTTTGGGGAGTCACAGGGTGAGGAAACAGTGACTGTCGTCTAGCTTCAAAGATTTTGCCTCTGCACCTCAGCTAGTCCTATTTATAGTGCTTAATGCCAGTTGAAGGGATAAAGAAATGGCCTAGACAGCTCTGTATGTACATGGAGATAGAGCTAGGTTTAGCCAAAATGGAGGTAATTGCTCTTTGTTCAAGGACAGTCATCCATTGTGATTCTCCACAATCTCATCCCACTCCATGATCATTCATCTATCCCTGATTTGTCCAGTCCTCACCTGTAGAATTTCAGCATTTCTATCCCCAGGACCTGTGACAAATATCCTTCTGAATTATAAAATCTTGCCAGGTGCGGTGGCATACACTTGTAATCCCAGCACTTGAAAGGCTGAGGTAGGAGGATTACCTTGAGTTTAAGGCCAGCCTGGGCTACAAAATGAGTTCAAGGCCAACCTGAAACACAGCAAGATACTGTCTTAAAAAAAAAAAAAGTAAAATTTCAATTCAGTCTTTTGCATAGATGGAGACTCACTAACAATTTTTTGAGATGGGGTCTCACTATGTAGTTTAGGCCAATTGAATGTTGAAGGTGTGGTGTGGCAAGGCTATTGTTGGGAGGTTTTAGCCAGATCTATGTTTCCATGTTGAAAGTCAAGAGCAAAGAGTCCAGCAGGATGATTTAAAATGTTGAGAGTTTGGCCAGAAAAAAAGTTCCACTAAAACTGTGGACTGCAAAGATAAAACTGAGGAGATCTTGATTGCTGATGCCCTGAAGGCATCACAAGAAGCAAGTCTCTACCCTTTGCAGGCTCAAACCTGCAAAAGTGAAAGACTTTGCTTTGAGGAGGAAGCCACAGAGTATCATGTTCCAGAATGGCAGTGCCCATGCCCTGTTCTAGAATGGCAGCAGCATAGAAAGTTTATTCCTCAGAATTGGATTCAGGCACTCAACCCCTACAACAAAGACAGAGGAAAGCCTGGCTACTGCTCCAGCTGGCAGCATACCTTGGCATCATCCACATGGCACTGGTTTTAGGTGCATTCAGAATGCGAGAGTTATGGCGTTAAGAAGGCTTCTACCCCAATTTCAAAAGGTCTGGGAGGCCAGGCAGTGTGCCTCTGAGTGTGAAGCTGTATGAAATCAATGGGGCAGTGGAGACCCCAGAAGTTTGGATAAGTCAGGAACGTGGATTATCTAAGGAAAGCTGCAAGGAGGGAGCAAAGCAGGTCTAAACTTCCTCATCCTGTGCAAAAGGAGGGCATGGAGATGGTGTGAGTGCCACATCCACCCTATGGGGTGATAGCCTGCTTACACTATAAAGGAGGAAAGGAGGCTTGCTCTCCCCTTTTGCTCTTGCTTTTGCTGACTTCTGCCACCTTGAAGTGTTGTCCCTGTGCCATGTCACTGTGCAATACAGTCAGCTAATTATAGACTGAAACCTCCATGAACTGAGCTAAATAAACCTTTCCTCCTTAATTTTGGGCACTGGAGTATTTTGTCTCAGCAATGAGAGAGAAGTAACCAAGACAGCATGCAAGTTGAAATAATGTGTGTAGTTTAGCAGAAAGGTCTTATGCTCTTCTTGGTTGGAATTTGAATATAATTTTGAACAAGAATCACTATTTTAGGTTAGATGGTAATTTTTAACAGAAATTATCTGATGTGAAATAAGATGAGAGAAGTTTGAATTTCTGATATGAAACACCTACTGGACCTTCACTGAGTACTAACATGAAATGTCTTTCAACCCTATACCTTGGCTTGTATGAGGAAGAAATAACATTTTTATATTGTTTAATCTCTTTTATTTTGGGTATCCTTGTTTATTGCAGTTAAACTTAGTATTTTCATACAGTGATCTATTACCTTCGTGTAATTACTAATATAGATCATTGGAAATTAACTATAGATGTATCTTTATAGAACACTTAACTTTTTGACATAAGTATTAAAACATAGTACTTAAAGCCATATTGTTCCTGGAATTGAATATGATCATTAAACTACACAGTAAAAATTCATTAAAAAATAGTTCTGTACTTTTTTTGGGCAGTGCTGGGTTTTGGACTCTGGACCTTACATGCTTGGGAAGTGCACTACATGCTGTATCCTCAGCACTAATTTATAGACTTTATTGTATTTGAATTCTCTCAATAAAGCAGTTATTTTTAAAATATGTTAAAGCAAGTCACTGAAAACATTTAATATTTTAATATTGTAATAAGCTTTGAACTTAATTAAAGTTACCATATCTGTGGGATACAATTATTAAACAAATTTCTGAAGTATAAAACTTTAACATTTATTCAGATGCTTTAATTAGTGCCTATTCTGATATCACCTTTTAAATTTCCTTCTATTTTATTATTATTCATTTCCAGATTCAGGTTTTGCATTATTTTGCAGATCATTTTGTCATCTATTTTATCTCCTGAAGCAGCCCCTTCATTGACAACTTCTGCTACAATAAAAAACTGTTCAGTTGGTTGAAGAATGCTTACTCCATAGCCACTGTTGTTGTAAATATGATTATTAGTCATCTTCAATTTGGGTGCTGGAAGAGCCTGTTAAATTATTTAAGAAAATTTAGTTTTCAATAATTCTGATAAAGAATTTATATAAACATATAAAATTACTCCAGAAATTACTCTTGGGTTGACAAATTTCTTTAAAACAATAGGACTGGTATTGAACAAATGTGGTTTCTTCACGTTAATATTAAATACAAATGTTTAATGAGGAAATATTAAATGAAGGAATAAAAAATACTAAATAAAGTTTCAATGTATTATCACCTTTTAATAAAATAACTGATTCTAAATGGGGATACAGCAACAGCACATGGAGGTGACCTCTAATAGAACATGATAAAACAAGGTAAATAATTGCAGAGAATGTGTGATATGGAAAAAATAAAATTGGGCAATGCAATAGAGGATGGCTGGGTGGGAGCAGGGAGAAGTCACCACTTGCAGTGCTCTTCATGGGAATGACTGTTTTGAAGAGGACAGCTATATTCATACATAAACAGTGAGGTGGTTGTTCATTACTTACAGAGCTATAGGAAGAATTTCAGGTAGAGTAATAGCCAGAAAAAGGTTAGTAATTTCTGGGAACACAAAAAAGCTAGTACGTTTGAATGTAATGTATTAGAGAAAGAATGAAAAGAGATAAGGTTGGAGAAGGCAAGGGAGAGATCTTGTCAGGTTTTACAAGCATTTATAAAAGTTTATAATGCTTATTAAACTTATAAAGTCACTTGGAGATCTTGTTTGTTTAAAATCAGATTCTGATTTATTTTGAAATAAGGCTCAAGATTCTGCAGTTCTAAGCAGATACCACGTGATTCCAGTGTGTCTGCCCAAGGCTCACTGAGTTAGTGGGATATGGTTCTCACAGCACTGGCCAGCAGTGTCAGTAGCACCTGACCAGTTCCTAGAACAAATCCTACAAATCCTCAGATATTCCCCAAGATCTGGACTGGAAACCAGGGTTTGTCACTCAAGAGTGGTTCTGGAGCATGCTAACATGTGAGAACCACTGAAAAATTTAAAAATACTTAAGAACAGAAAAAAAAAAATGTAAGGCTTACCATCCCAGCACTCAGGAGGCTGGAGCAAGAGGATTGCTATGAGTTTGAGGCTGGCCTGGCTACCTGGTAGGTTCAACGCCAGACCTTGTCTCAGAAAAATAAAAACAGAAAAACAAACAAACAAACAAAACAAACAAAAAAAATGTTTAACATAAAGGTTCCAAAGCTGCCCATATGGTGTTCCAGTTACTGTTTGTACTGTATTTTTAGCCAATTATCTGATTTAGTATCTAAATTCATGCTTCAGGGTAAGAAGGTTTTCTAGTACAAAGTGAACATCTCTAATCTGAAGAGCTCTACAATCTCAAACTCTTGAGTGCTGAAATGACAGTAGTAGAAAATTTCACACCATGCAACATTTTTTTCATGCACAGAATTACTTAAAATATTGTATAACATTTTCTTTAGAAAATGTATATGAAAAATTAAGAATTTCATCTTTAGACTTGGTTCCCATCCTTAAGATAGCTCATTATGTATATGCAAATATTCAAAAATCCAAAAACTCAAATCTGAAACACTTCTGGTTCCAAGCATTTTAGATAAGTGGTATTCTTAAGTGACTTAAAGTCTATCTGAGGAAACAAAATGTATATTGATAATTTAAAAAGGGGCCAGGAACATAGCTCAGTGGTATAAACGCCTGCCTGGCAAGTACAAGGTCCTGAGTTCAATTAACAGTACCTAAATAAATAAATAAAAGAATTAAAGGTCTACAGAAAAGCTCATCAGTATAAATTTATTAACTACAAAGCTCAGAGTGTGACCTAGGAAGATAGGGTTACAGAAACAGAAAAGACTGGGAAGACATTTTGCCTACCAAACACTGCTATTAATGTTTTTATTATTTTGCTTAAATCGCTTTATACAACTCTGAAGGAGTTGAAGTGTTTAATATTTATTTGCTTAGTTTGTTTTACTTTTCAAAAGACATTACAGATCTAGTCAATAAATAATACAAACTATTATAAGAGCAAAAACCAAGCTGGGCTTGGTGACACACATCTGTAATCCCAGCACTTGGGAGGTTGAGGTAGGAGGACGCTGCAAGTTTGGGGCCAGCCTAAGTGAGCTCAAAGCTGGCCTGAACTGCATAGCAAAACCCAGGCCAAAAAAAAAAAAAAAAAAGAGAGAGAGAGCAGAAACCAAACTACTTTGTCATATTCCAAGTTACTTGCTAAGAGTTTAAGCCAAAATTAGTAAGTTATTGGACTTTGTTTCCCATCAGCTCTCATTCAATCATGTTTTATTACCTTATACTATTTTCCTTGTCCAAATCAATAGCATCTAGACTAAATTTTAATACTAAAACTAATGCTTTAGTACTTATATAATAACTATTTAAAAATTTCATAACTTTTATATTAAGAACTAAAGTGATACCTTGATATTAACTCCACCCAATGTGCTTTTTGAACTGTCAGTGGTTCTGAGGTTATTACAGTGGTGAATTTCATTCCTTTCTAAAATGGCTACACTCCCAGGATACAATTCAACACCAGCACCCTATAAATTACAAGCAAATAAAATTTATGAAACACACAAATCACTCTCCAAAATGTTGTATATAATTAAAAGTTGTAATAGTTTATTTTTTGCAGTGCCGGAAGTTGAACCAGGGCCTCATACATGCTGGACAGGTGCTCTACTACTGAGCTACGTTTCCAGCCCCAAAAGTGTAATTATGTGTTAGCAATCTAAACACCAAATTACATGGAAATACATGACAATGTATACAACAATCTGTTATAGAGATATTGTTTTTAAAATGTTGTTTTAGAAAATTAGCCACACAAGAAAGGTCAAGATCAGTCTGTTATCTGACTCTCCCACCCAAATGAGATCTATACAAAGGAGGCCAAAATCTCATTAAGCAATTGTTTCAGTAATT
>PVLA01010843.1:33475-59156 GCA_004027455.1 Hydrochoerus hydrochaeris
TTTTTTTTTTTTTTTTTGTTGTCTTTTTGAGACAGGATCTCCCTGTGTCGTTCAGGATGGTCTTTGGCTTACTTTGTAGCCCAGGTTGGTCTTGAACTTGCAACAATCCTCCTGCCTCAGCCTCCTGAGTGCTGGGATTACAGGAGTGCACCACCACACCCAGCTTAAAATCTAGAATTTTCTATGTTCCTGTAATTCAAAAGTTGACAGAACTGGCTGGGGATTTAACTCAGTGGCATAAGCACCTGCTTGGCAAGCACAAGGTTGTGAAAATTGTCAGAACTAATCAAAGTATCTTACAAGCAATGCCAGATATCTTATAAGTACTTATTTCTTTAAAAATAAACCACTAAAAAAAAAATAAACCACTAAACCTTGACCACAATCTGATTTCTAATTTTTAAAAAATCACAATTAAAGCTAACTTCTTAGTTTGGATACTTACGTAGTTTATTCTTCCTATATGGTTAATGATACTGTTGATTTCTACCAGTTTTTAAAAAAGAGGTATCAAGGGATTAGGCAGAAATTTAAAAGTACACACTGAAAAGGAATAGAGCACAGACCTTTAGGAGAGAGAGAGGCACTTACTTCCTGGAACTGGGAACATTTATGCTTCTCTTGAGAGGGTCAAGAAAGGTGGCCTGTCCCTAAGAGTGCACTGGCCCATTTTACAGGATTGAGCCCAGTGTTGTTGTTTTTATAAAAGATGGAGAATTTTTAAACATTTAAAATACTCTCAACTTGTTCCTTTATCTTAAGATCAGGTTCCTGCTCTTTATTTTCTCAATTATAGCAGTTTCTAAGCTAAAATGTTTTTCCAAACAAACATATTATTATCCTTTTGTATGTTCAGTTTACTCAAGGTTGTTAGCTATAGTCACGGAAACCCATAGTTTTTATAAAATGAAATACCTGAGCACCAGTTACTTCACTGTCTGTAATTGTCAAAGTAGCCCCTGTAAGGACACACACTCCTGTTCCTTCACATCTTAATACACAGTTTTCGAGAGTCATGTGACCAGACTCCACCACCACAATACCATCAACCGTCCCTTGTTGTATCAAAGACAGATTCATTAGTTTCACATTGTCAGCTTTGGATACCACAAAACTGTCATGAGAAGGTTTGGAAGTAATCATAATTTCCTCTCTCCTTCCAACTCCTGATACAGAAGGATAAAAAATACAAATCAGTAATCCCAAGTTTTAAAGCCCTTTAGTTATTCAATAATATCTGTTAGTATCATTTTTTTCCTTTTACATATTTTTAACTATATTATATACTTTATATGTTTTAACAATGCATATAATACATAATTTAACAACTTTTTTATTGTGAACTAAGCAAATATTTAACTGTAATCTAAATTCTGTCCATGGCTGGGGATTTAGCTCAGTGGCATAAGCATCTGCCTGCCAAGTGTGCTAGGTTGTGAGTTTGATCCCCGGTACCAAAAAACCCCCAAAAAACAAAAAACTAAGGGGAAATAAATTTTGTCCTTATCTTGAAGCCATGATGGAAAAATCTGAGGTTTTAATCAGTCTAAATGGGGCTGCGGATTTAGTTCAGTGGTGTGAGCCCCTGCCTGGCAAGCACAAGGTTGTGAGTTCAATCCCCAGTACCAAAAAAAAAAAAAAAACCCCACAAAAAATCAGTCTAAATGTACCTGTAGTATTTATTCCATGTAGTCATTCGCCTAAATAATTCCCTACATTTTATAATCAGCAGTCATGTATAAAATGTCTAAGATACAAAAAAATACCATACCTTAGCCTGATTTAAAAACTGTAATTATCATTAATAAAAAGGACTAGCAAACGGTGTGGTGGTGCACACCTGGAATCCCAGCATTCAGGAGACTGAGACAGGAGAACTGTTGTGTGTTTGAGACCAGCCTGGGCTACAAAGTGAGCTCAAAGCCAGCCTGAACTGCATAGTGAGACCCTGTCTCAAAAAGATAAGACTAAGAAAAAAAAAAAGACTAGCAGAGATTCTTAATTTAGATTAATATAATCATACCAGTAATTTTGCTCTAGAATCATCAAAGCAGTTATCTAAATTTAACATCAAGCATGATACAAATGTTTAAATCATATATATTATCCTTCTTATAGATGTAGTTCAGCAAAGTACTATTCATTGCAACCACCATGATACAGTGAATATTTTGTTTGAATTTTCAGTTGATAGTCAACTGGTTTTGTTGTTGCTGCTTTTTGGTCAGACAATGAGAGTGCCCTTATTTCAAAGTTAAAAGGGCAAAATCAAAATCAAAGTTAAGTATATTCAGAACCTAAAAGTAATTTAATAAATTTTTCTTTTTCTAGACTTTTGTATTTTGTGAATTAGACTTTTGAGAAAATTCTGAGTATATTTTAATATAGTTCTCTATCAGGGTCTTCAGTCTTCTTTAACTTAAGTGTTATCAAGAGCAGTAGAAATAGATAAGAAAAAAGTTTTGGTAAAAATATACATGGAGCTATGGAAAATACGATTATTCACAGATATTATCTGTGAAAGGTACTACAGATTTTTGTGAAATATAAACTTCTAATGTCTAAAAATTTCATTAGGCATACTTGTAATACACAAGTTCAGTACATATTTCTGGAAAAAAGCTAGAAAAAAATAACCTGCTAACCCTTTATAACGATGTCATCAGTCAGTAAGGCAAGATTTGCAGATTGATATTCTCCTGGAAAAATAACTACTGTATCTCCACTGTAACAACTATCCAAAGCCAAATCCAAGTCATCATGCTGCTGGAGTAGTGTGTCTGAAGACAAATCCTTTACCTAGAAAAAAAAATACAGTGGCACCTCTTCCACAATAGCTTAAACGGAAACATGACATTTTATTTAAGATACTTACTGGACACATAATTTTCCCCAAAGACTTACTTATATAGTATTTACTTATTCCATGATCAAAGTGTCACTTGTGTTAATTAGGGGAATGATGAAATAAAATTTTCTTTATAATAATTAATTTTATAGCTATTCAGTATTGAGTATAAGCTATGTGCAGAAATGAGGAGCTCTGTGTTATTCCATTCAGTGAGGGGAAAGAACAGTCTCTTTAACAAATGGTGTTAGCACAAATATCTAGATGCAGAAGAATGAAGTTGGACCCCAAGCTCACACTAAGTGCAAAAATTAACTTAATATGTATTAATGCCTTAGTATAAAACCTAAAGCCATAAAAATCTAGGAGAAAACATAAGGATAAATCTTTAAGACCTTGGATTTGGCAAAGAAATCTTAAGTATGACATGAGTAAAAAAGGTAAGTTGGACTTCTTCATATTCAAATATTTTTATGCATCAAAGGCTAATATAAAGGAAGTTAAAAGTCTATAGAATGGGAGAAATATTTACAAAGCACATATCTAAGAAAAGTATAGCACAAGGCCAGGGATTTAGCTCTGCAGCGTAAGCACCTGCCTGGCAAGTGTGAGGTCAAAAATTCAATCCCTGGTACAAAAAAACAAAACAAAACAAAACAAAACAAAAAGGCAAGAAAAGTACAGCACCACATTGTATAACAAACTCTTACAACCAACAAGGAATAGGAAGACAATCTAGTAAAACATGGGCATGTGACTGCTCTAAAGAAGATATACAAATGGCCAATAAGTGAAAGGATGTTCAATATCATTGATCACTATGGAAATAAAAATCAAAACCAAAAGGAGATAGCACTTTCCATTCACTAAGACGATAATAAAAAAGTTGGTAACCACTGTAATGAAGCCTGGGGAGATTAGAACCTGAGACACTGCAGATAATAATGTAAATGGCTTGGCCCCAGCAGCACTTCAGTGGTTCTTCATAAAGTTAGAACCACCACATGGTGCAGTAATACCACTGCTAAGGTATATACTTAAAAGAACTGAAAACAGGCAGTGAAACAAACACCTGCATGTATACAAATATTCTTAATCAGCACTCTCACAATAGTCACGAAGTAGAAACATGGGCTGGGGCTGTAGCTTAAGTAAAGCCCTTGCCTAGCATGTGGGAGATCCTGGGATCAATCACCAGCACTGCAAATAAATAAACAGAAGTTAAAAACAAATATGCACTAACTGACGAGTGGATAAATAATGGATAAATATACATAAATGCAACACTACTCAGCCATAAAAAACAAAGTACAATACGGCACATAACATGTTGGAGATGAAACTTCAAAACATGCTACGTCAAAGAAGCTCTATGTAAGAGTTCACATACTGTAGGATTTCATCTATCTGGATTACCAGGAATAGTTAAATCCACAGATGTAGCAGACTGGTGGTAATCAGGGGCTGGCAAAAAAACAGTGGAAGGGTATAGAGTTTATTACAGGATGATACAAATGTTTGGCTACACAACATTGTAAACGTATTAAATGTCATTAAATTGCCCACTTTTTAAATTATTCACTTTCAGATTGTTAGTATTATAGGTAAATTTCATCTTTTTTTCTAAAAAAGGGAAAAAAGATTCAAGAAAGAGAAGGAACAACCAGTAATAATATATCTGAGGAGATAGGAAGCAAGAGTGGAGTATGGATGGAGGGGAACTGGTTAAATAACTCTTCCCAAGTGGTTTATTTTCAGTTACTACATTTTGTAGCAACTACAGGGAAGATCTGACAGCAATGATGGCTACATTATTGCATTATTGGGTTAAAAGTACCAAACACTAATAATACCAGTTGACACTTATGTGTGAGGTACTTTGTTAAAAGCTTTATATAAATTATTTAAGCTGAACATTCTATGGGATAGATTTCATTACTCTCTTGTACAGACTTGGAAGTACAAATATTAAGAAGCAAAATGGTGAGCCAAACTCAGATTTTTATAATTTATTTTTTGTGCTTCATTTTGCTTTGTTTGAGATTGGCTTTCACTTTGTAGTGCAGGCTAGGTTTGAACACACTATGTAGCCCGGGCTGGCCTGGAACTTGCAGCAACCCTCCAGAATTAAAGGCATGTGCTACCACACCCAGCTAATTCTGAAATTTATGCGTAGCTGAGCATGGTGGTGCACACTTGTAATTCCAGTTACTCTGGAGGCTGAGGTGGATCAACATAGTGAGGTGTTTAAAAAAAAAAAGACAATGCCTCTGGTTTTCACTAGCACGGTCTCCAGACTTACAGAAGGACCACCACAGTAGCCTGCAATGAGCAATGAAGAGACATTTTCTCCAAACTGGGGAGAATGAGGCATGTGCAACCAGTTCAACACCAGGATGAGTAGCAAACACTTACTGAGCATTTACAATGTCCTAAGCTTTTTTCTAAGTATATTACAGATATGAAGTCACTTTACAACTCTATAAATATGGACCATAGTATTATTTATCTCCATTTTATATGTGAGGAGCTAAAGCACAAATAAATTAAATAACTTCTTGAAAATGACATACATAGTAAGTGGCAAAACCACGAATCCAGGCAGTTTGGATTTAGAGCCCATGTTCTCAACAGCACAATACATATAATTTTTATCTATCACTTTTTAAGCATGTTTCAAATAAGGAAACTGGAGTTTATACAGCCTGCCTAAGGTCATATGGATATTAACTGGCCCATGATAGGTTACTGGAACACTAGGTTGAATGCAAAGTTCATGTTTTTCCACTAACAACTTGTAATGACCCCAACACAAATATGTTGGGTGTGGGTAAAACAGTTTAAGGGGAGAGTACTGAGCAAAATGAGAGAAGAGCCTTCAAAGTTGTGAAAGTTATTAAAGGCGATCGATATGCATAGCTATGACAACTATCAAACTAAAATATTTTGTCAACCTCAAAGGTAAATCTAAAGTTAAAGGTTTAAGAAAAGTTGCATTTGATAATGCTTCCTTCTCACGGTAATTTAGAGATACTTACTTAGAAATGAAGACAGAATTGCAAAACCAGCTTTGTTTAAAAATCAAAGAAATTTCTTACTTTCATACTGCAGGGAAATTAAGAAAATAAAGCCAGTCCTCATTTTAAAAGAAAAATGAGAGAGTATTAAAAATAAAAATGATAAAAGCAAAATTTATACTTCTTACAAACAGGTTTTATTTATTTATTTACTTACTTATTTGTCTTTTTGAGACAGGGTCTCTCTATGTGTTTAGGCTGGCCTTGGGCTCACTTTGTAGCCCAGGCTGGTCTCGCACTTGCAAGCATCTGCCTATCTCAGTTTCCCAAGGGCTGGGATTATAGGAGTGTGCCACCACACCTGGCTTATACTTCTTACAAAGATTTTTTTTTTTTTTTTGTACCGGGGATCGAACTCACGACCTTGCCCTTACTAAGCAAATGCTTGAACCACTGAGCTAAATTCCTGGCCCTTACAAAGATGTTTTAATAGATGTTTATAAATATGTTGGTGGGATAATTAATCTTATTAACATAATCTGACTCAATGAAACAAATAAAAACTAGGGCTGGGGATGTGGCTCAGTACTAGGGTGCTTGCTTAGCATGAACAGTACAAGTCCTGGGGCTCAATCCCTAGCCCAGAAGGGAGAGGAGAGGGAGGGTGAACAGACTTTGTAAAAATAATAGAAATAGGGGCAGGTCGCATAGCAGACACCACTCAAATAAGACAGCTTTCTGTTTCACACTCTCTTTTTAGGTGTTAAACACCAGTCTTGATGGACTTCCTTTAGTCCTTCATATGTACTAATTTGTCACACATCCACTCATTTATCAACTCAAGGAAAACTGTGGGGCACCTACCATATGCTAAGCATCATGCCTGGTGACTGGATGAGTGGTAAATACAAATTTCTTTGCTCTCAGGAAACTCAATCAGGAAGAGACAAACATTCAAAAGGTAGCCACAAAAATTATTATTACTGTCATGATAAGGGAACGTGTCAGTGAAGAAAAATGCCAAGAAAGAAGCTATGAATGTACACAAAAGTCTGAAGCATTCTGGGGGATTGAGAAGGTCTTCACCTGTGGAAATGTTACTTAAACTGAAATTTGATGGATGGGTAGTGACAACACACAAAGGAAACAATTCAGCTCATGCAAAGACCTAATGCTAGTATAGTAGAAAAGTATGTGTAGGAAAGCAATACAGGGATATTAATATGACTCCAAGAAAATTTTAATCAGCCACTAACTATGTGTTGATGCCATTTACTAAACAGAAAACTCTAGAATATAAGGAAGTCAATGGATAAGATCATGAATTTATTTACACATGTGTGAGTTGAAGTACTCTGGAGACTGTGGTGATGAGCAATAAACAGCTGGACCTTCAAGGATGGGACTGAGAATAAAAGTCTGCAATGTACATTCTGGATGATAAGTACAGTAAAGCCTTGGTTTGTGAAGATAATTCATTCCAGAACACACTTGTAATCCCAAGCACTTATATATCAAAGTGAAAAATAAGACAAAACATAAAAGAAAAAAATTACATTGTGTTCTGTGTTTTGAAATTTTTTTTTCTCTTTGAAATAAAATGGATTTTTTGAAGAAAAAAAAAAGAAAAAAGTTAACCTGCATTTACTTTTGAAAAGCTCTATGGCTGGTGTGAGGGAGGTAACTGAGGGGAGGGTTATTGTGTAGGATGGTTGATTATCACTAACAGAATTATTGCTATTAGCTCAACAGAATTTTTCTTGAGACAGGATCTTGCTGTGTAGCTTAGACTGTCCTTGAACTTACTACATAATCTTGAACCGGCAGCAGTCTTCCAGCCTTAGCCTCCTGAGTGCTGGGATTATACCCATTCAGAATCTTTCTGTTTTCATGCAATTTTGACAAGGAACCTATCCAGTGATGCTTGCTTTGATTCCTTTTGAGGATTTTGTGGAAATGTAACATGGATTGTCATTAAGCAGATTTACTGATTGCACTGCTATTTGGGGGGTGCTTTTCTATAAAATTTGCACTGCTTTCCACATTTTATACATTTGCCTAATCTCAGTAAGAGTGAGGGATTTCTTTGCCTTTTTCTCTCCTCTTCCTCTACAGACAGACAAGATGTCCTCCGAATCTCTTGCTGTTGGGAGACAATCACCCACAAACCCATAGAGAGGGAAGGGAGGAAGAAGGAGGGTAAGAAGAGCCATTGGCTTAGTCGCGATCATGTTATGTTCAGTGTCACATACTATACATATTGCAAGACATCACTTGGCTATCATGTTAAAGTTTATTAGAAATCTATCCCTCTCTTGCAGAATACTCAGAACAAGTTATTTTCAATCCATGGTTTTACTGTGTATATAAGTGAAGATATGGGAGAAGATTGATAAAGCATTTACAAACGGTACAGTTCAGGAAAAAGACAAGCACTAAGCATTAAAAAGACCCCAAGAAGAGGGAAAAAAAAATCTAGAGAGAATAAAAACCATGGAAGTATTGTAAAACAAAAAAGAAGGGAAATAGTTCAAAGAGAGAGCTATAAAATGCCATTAACAGATCAAGGAACATGGAGATACTTTTTCCTTAGTACAGTTTTCATTCTTGGGCTGGCTAAATTTATATTCAACTGTTAGCTTTCAGGTAGATTATTCTTCCAGTCAGCATTGCCAGACTCCTGATTTTGGCTCATGTACCTTATGCTATGTGCTCCTCAACACATGCCTGTCATACAGCATTTATTATCCTTATAACTGTGGTTGCCTGTTTACCTGACCATGTCTCCACTATATAATCCTTGAAAACTGTCAAATATATGAAGAATAGAGTGGATCAGGTGTAATGCTGAATGTCCCCCACATGCAGCATTTCTCCCATCTATGTCTCTTTCTTACCATGGCAATTAGCACAGTACCTGCCAACAAGACTATGATTCAATAAATATTTGTCAACATTTATTTATTTAGTATCTATATGCCAATCACTGAGCTGGGTAAAATACAGGAATTAAGGCCTAACTAAGTCAGACTCTACCTTCAGGGAGTTTCTTTTCTAATTACATGCAGCCAAAAACCTAAACAAACAAATAAAATGTATTTCTTACCATTTCAGTAGTCATCAATTTTGCTACAATATGTGTTACCGTCTTCTCAAAGTCTCTTTTTCCTTTCCTACGTCGCAGAATTCTTGGGAAAAAAGGTCCATGAACTCTATGATTAAAAATATTTATTTGTGATTAAATTAACATAAGCAAACACTCAATCTATCCTTAAATAAAAACTTGCTGCTAAGCATCTTCTAGAACTAGATTTCGTTAATTGTAAGCTGTTTGAGGGCAATGAACAGCTTAAGAGCAACACGGTATTAAGATCTTCTAGGCAACTGTTTACACCTTAAAATCTTTTCTTTTAATGAATTATACCTGGAAATCTGCATGTAACTCACCACCAGTACCTCATCGGCCTCTATTTTCCAATACAGTAGGCAATTTTCTTCATTGTAATTTCATAATCCACTGAGTTGTAAACTCACACAAAACAGAGATGAGTTATATTCTGTGACACTAAGACATGAATAAGTTTTGGGACATACTTAACTTTAAATACTATGCTCAGTGAATAGATTTCAAAGGATATGGTCTCTATAGAATAGTTAGCTATTGTCCTCCTAGAGGAATTATTTTAACTTCTCAAAACTGTTTTTCTATTATTTGCCACTTAGCACCTCTAATCAGTTCTACTCTTTCCCCCATTACCAGGAGTCAGCCAAGGACTTTGGTGGGGTGTAAGCTCCGATCCTGGACCTCAGTTTTTTGTAGCTCTCTTACTTTCAGGATAGCTTTTCTAAACTGCTTGCCACTCTATTCTTTGTCATCTTGAAACAGTAACAGTATTATCTTTTGCTGCCAGAGCTGAGAACATCTGGGATCACTTTTAGACCAAAAAGCCACAAATTCCCATTTCTTGCTCACTCCAAGGATGAATTGGTTTCAAAGACAAACTTCATTATCTCCTTGGTCACTTTATAACTTCTTCCAAGAGTCAGCTACTCTTAATATATTTTGTCCAAGTTTTATAACTGTTACCTAGTGGCCAGGTTTGATCAACCCATTCATTTCACAGTT
This sequence comes from Hydrochoerus hydrochaeris, assembly GCA_004027455.1. Classification (NCBI taxonomy): domain Eukaryota; kingdom Metazoa; phylum Chordata; class Mammalia; order Rodentia; family Hydrochaeridae; genus Hydrochoerus; species Hydrochoerus hydrochaeris. The sequence goes on from PVLA01010843.1 coordinate 43,467, forward strand.
CTGAAACTAGTCTACACTTATAAGGTTTTGGTGTTTGTTTGTTTGTTTGTTTGTTTTGGTGTTCTGAGACAAGGTCTTGTTCTACAGTTTAGGCTGGCCTTGAACTCACAGTGATCCTCCTGCCTCAGACTCTTGAGTATCACTGTACACAGCTAGACTATAAATTTTAAAATGAGAGATATCTGTGTTCCATATGAAGTCTAGTGACCATCACTTGTATTCAAATTTAACGTTTACTAAATTTATGGATTCCTAGATAAGGGGAACTCAAAAATCTGTGTTGCTTTCTCTGAGTTATCACAAGTTTCACTACAGGAATTCCACAAGCAATGAAATATCAAAAATAGGTACTGGAATGAGATTATTAGTAATCAAAAATAGGTCAAATTTGGAGAAAAATACCAAGAGACTTATGCTATCAGCAGCTCAGAATTCCTAAGGGCAGCAAATATACTAAGATGGACACAGAGAAAGAGGTTACACAGACTAGTATGAACTCATCACAGTTCTCTGGCTCCATTCAAGATTGTCTGCCAGTCAGACTGTGAACAAGAATTCTGTTTCTCCATTTATAAAACAAAGACAGAAATATATACATTTTTCACTGTGTAACAGTATAAAATATTTTATGCATTTTTAAGTATTTAGAGAATGATGGTGATTAATTCTGTATTGTCTCATTTATCATCAAAACTTATTAACTTATTTTGGTAAGAGAAGCTGATATTATGAGACAGCCAAATTAATCAACTCTCCCTTATTTACTTCATATACTATACGCAGAAGGTATATGCATACCTCCTTTTTTATCCTTTAAACAAAATTAAAAAGGCAAAGATGAAAGATAATAGCTAGATTTATGAGATTTTTTTTTTTGGTAAAAATTACATCAGTACAAAACAAATGACATCAATGAATTAAGCTAATTAAAAATAATGTTCCAATATTTATAATTGTACCTTGTGCTTAACTCACAAATTAGACATCTAATTTTATAGTCTTTTTTTTTTTTTTTTTTGGTGCCGGGGATCAAACTCATGACCTCGCATTTGCCAAGCAGGCATTTAGGCCACTGAGCCAAACCTCAAGCCCCTAGAGTCTATTTTAATGAAGACAATATACATGGTAAGTGTTTAAAGTACGGCCATAGAGTCTTTTGTTTCTATTTAAATTACAGCAAATTATTACCGAAGGCGTAAATCTTCCCACATTTTCAATAATCCACAGAGCATTACTATTTCATAGTATTTTTTCCAGCATTCGACAACCTCTGCTGCAGACGGATCTTCTTTAATATTGTTCTGATACTCAATGAGCTCAACACGCTTCTTTTTATATTTCTCCAAAGTTTTCTTAAAGCGCTGTGCAATCGGAGCAGGTATGGTTCCATCCTGTATGTCACACCACCTGGAAAGGACCAAGGCGGTTACTGTGTTTCTCCTTTATAATGTGCTGAACAGCTTTCTAAAGTGTACTCACAGATTAATTCTTTCTTCAATAAGTGCAGAGTAATTCTCACAATTTTCTTCGTCATCCCAATCTCTCCAAAGAAAATCATAAAAAAACCTACAAAAAACCAAATTAAGATGACAGTAATCAAAAACAGCCTAGACAGTGTTTAGAATTTAAGATATTTTGATATCATAATTCTCTACATGGATCTTAATTCTTAAGAAAAGTATTTTTAACTGAGCTTTCAGTAAACTAATAATAACAGGTAAAGCTCTAAATAGTAGATAATCTGGATGCTATCTTTGACTACTGCATATAAGAAAATACTATTTCTGGAAGTGGGAGTTTAAAATTCAGGTTCTAAATTTCATGGATTTTGACTATGATTTCATTCAATAAAGAAATAACATGTGATATACAACAAATTTGTATTTAGGGAGAGAAACAACAACAAAAGCCAAAAATGATTCTGCATTCAGTTGATAGTTTTCCCCCACTTTATAAACTTATAATAAGCTATGGACTGGGCACTGCATGCTTGTCATTACAGATATCTAAGAAGCTAGGTCAAGAGAACTGTGATTATGAGGCCAATGAGATCCCATCTTAAAAAGCAAACAAAAAAAAACACAATGTGGATATGACATCCAGTATTTATAAAGTCCTTAAATGTAGAAGTAAAACCTAATATATTTAAGATGCTTAAATATCAACAGATTTTAATGTTACTTATTTCTGGAACTCTTTTAAACTCAGTTTTTATAAAATGCGAGATAAAAAAATTGCAAATTTTCCATTACTCATATAATACTTCTGTAGTGAAATGTTAACTGGAAGAGTTACAAATACATTATGTTAATTACAATGAGCAAATTTATCAATCAATGAATAAAAATTAAATACACAGATATTTATAAAGTGCTTATACTAGCAAAACTTACAGATTAAGTGTATTTTTGAATATAGTAATCTTAACTTTCAGAATTAGAAAGCTTATTTCACCTTACAGCTTCCAAAGCCAGAGCAATATCCCATATCTCTGCCTCTTGTCCTTCAGCAGGATACACTTCCAAGAGAGGTACACCATGCTCCAGTTCCTCCAAAACCCCATCAACCAGATCCCTTGGAATGTTTGCAATGTTAGAAGAAAAAGGCTCAGCAACAGAAACGGTAACTTCAAAACAAGAGGATGAGTTCTGGTATGGTTTACAAGTTACCTAAGACAAATATTAAAATTATAGTTCCAAACATAAATAAACCACAAGGATTTTTCTTCTATATGAATTATAAAGTTTCTTTTAATTTTTTGAGTTCTCTAACAATCAATATAGAGAATAATTTACATAAATAGCCCATAAAATATCACCAGGTTTTCAAACTCCTCAAACAAGTTTTAATTTTCCCAAAAGGAATTGTGTATTTCCTTCTACATTATACACTATATTTCTAAGTTTGAGTGGTTAGACTTGTGGTCCTGGGGTTTGAACCCAGGGTCTACCCACTGAGTTACATCCCCTATTTTTATTTTCTATACTGAGATGAGGTCTTACTAAATTGCTAAGCTGCCAGGCTGAGCTCCAATGTTGCAATCCTCCTGCCTCAGAGTGTGAGGATTACAGGTATGTGCCACCATGCCCCTCAAGTAACTAGACCTTTGGATTTCATAGGATAGTAATATTTTTTAAAATATTTTAACAAAGGAGATTGAACCAAGAAGATCAGAAGTTCAATCCAGCCTGTGCAACTTAGTGAGACAGTCTCAAAATAAAATAAAAAGACCTGGGGATGTAACTCAGTGGGAGATTGCTTGCCTAGCATGTGTGCAGCCCTGGATTCAATATATTTATTATTTACATTATGCATATTATATTACACAATGTATTATATATTGTAAAAGTCCACCCAAAATGCAAAAAAAAGGTAGAACATTTAAAAACCTTCAAATAAAGTCAGTGTCATAAAGCAACGTACTCTATCATGTTTGCTCATTTTATCTCACCACAATATTGAAATATCTCTAGTAATGGTTTGAAAATCTGTGCTGGAGGATCATTTACTGATAAAATAAAAGTAAATAAACACATTCGCTAAGTGTTATGTCAGTAATATGTATGACAGTAATCAATTACTTCAGTGTAGAAAGGATCTTCAAATACTATCCAAACTTTGAAATACAAATTTTATAATCAATTTAAAATAAACTCTATTCTTCAAAGCAGCTATGGAACAGGAAAAACTTATCAAACAGCAAAATAAAATTGGATGTTTGAAGACAATAAATGACCAGCAGTCCATATTTGTAGTGGAACAAAAATGTATTTCCAAAAAGTAGTTATAAAATTTGGTATTGTCTTATATTCTAAAATTATTTTTATTCGGTATTATAAATGCATGTTGGGAATGGGAAAAAATATATCACGTACAGATACAAATTCCCTATGATGAATGTTTATATATATATAAAAAATGTACTGATAAAAAAATTAAAAGAAAAATGCAACTTTTTTCTCTGGAATTTTGCTGAACCTTCTCTTGGGCCCACTATTCTCAAATTTCCTGGCTACAGACCTCTGGAATACTTTGTGGGGTTTTTAAATCTGGAAATTCGTGTGCTTTGGTTTGGGAAAGTTTCGTGATTTGACGAGTTGCTTTCTCGTGCTGTTCTCTGCAATGATTCTTTCTTTGTGTTTTCTTCACCTGTGTCTTCTCTCCTCTCTCAGGTTAATCTTGGTGGTCCACTGGAGTGAATTGAGAACACAGTTACAGCATACTCTGGGGTGTCTGTGAGGATGTCTCCAGAAGGCTGGCATGTGGGTTAGAAAACTGAGGGGAGAACACCTGGCCTCGACATGGTTAGCACCATCCAATAAACAAAAACGTGGAAGCTCTTAAGTGCACATACTAGGCTTTTCTTGAGTATCTGCATCTTTTTGTTGCTGCCATTGCCTGTAGACACTGGACTCCAGATTTTTGGTCTCTGCAGGTGCACTTGCACCAGCAGCTCTCCAGGGAATGTCTAGGTCTTCAGCCTTGGGCTCGAACTGCATCAATAGTCCTCCTTATTCTGAGGCTTCCAGCTTCTTGCACTGAGCAGCTGGCAACTGGTTGCCCCAGCTACGCAGCCCACAGACAGACACAGTGGGTCTATTTAGCCTCTGATTCTGTCAACCAATCAATAAACCCCTTCATAGTTATTACACTTTCCTTTGTTTCTGTTTTTCCAGAGGACTCTGGCTAATAGTACACTCCTCTTTTTTTCCCTCTTCCTCCATCACCTCTGGGACATTTATTTGGATGTCACACACGGTCTCTTAATTCCTCTCATTTATTGCCTTTCTATTTCTTAGCCTTTTAGCTCTAGTTTAAGCAAGATTTACTCAACTCTATCTTTCAGTGCTTCTAATCCCATTTTCGTTTTTCATGTCTTTTTTTTTCAGGCTGGCCTAGACCTCACTTGGTAATCCAAGCTGGTCTCAAAGTCACAATGATTCTCCTGCCTCAGACACCCAACTCTGGGATTGCAGGTGTGTGCCACCATTCTCGGCTCTAGTATCTTATTTTATTTTTATTTATTTATTTATTTATTGGTATCAGGGACTAAACTCATGACCTTGTGCTTATGCCACTGAGCTAAATCCCCACCCTGTATCTTATTTTTAATTCCAAAATTGTCTTTGTTTCTTGGAATGTTCCCATCATGTAGTCTGCAGTTCTAGTTTTGTGGATGTTTGTGCATGTGCATGCATGTGTGTGTGTGTGCATGTGTCATGCAGGGGATCAAACCCTATGCCTCGTGAATGCTCTGACAGATTCTATACCACTGAGCTGTATCCCCCCCAACCCTGCAGATGCTTTCTTTCTCTTGCCTTTTCTGAGACCGTTAATTTTTAATGTGTTTTTTCTTTTTCTATCATCTATTTCTCCCAAATGTCTCCCTTTATGTTGGTTTTGACCAGCATAAAAATTTCCTCAAATACCCGATCACCCAAACATGTCTGCTCACATTAAAGAGTGGAGTATTACAAATTGATTGGAATGTCTCTGTACGTAGGGAAAAGTTACTCGCTGAGGGCTTCATTACAGGATCTGCCAAAGGTTTTTCCATGTAAACCCCACCATTAGTCTCTTTAGATCTTTTTTCTGATCTGATCACATGAAAATCTCTAAGTAGTTTTAAAAGTGTAAACTTAAACATCTTGTAATGTGTTTAGAAAGTATGTTATGGCAAAATGGATAGCCAGAATAAGCAAAAGACTTGAAGTAGGGACTATGGAAACAACCACTGTAGATAAGTGTAACGCAAAATGTGAGTTTTGCAATAAGCTCAAAATTTCTGACTCTTTAAAATAAGATACAGTAGAATCAGGAAAACAGTTTGCAGGATCCAGTAAAAGTTCTACTAAACATTCCCAAGTCAAAAATTATGTAAAGTATTGGGGGTTTAGCTCAGTGGCATACACCTGCCTGGCAAGCACAAGGTCGCAAGTTTGATCCCTAGTACCAAAAAAAACCCCAAAAAACAAAGATTGTGTAAGCCAAATAAAGCAATATAAACAAAACTCTGAAACCTAATAACCAAAAAAAAAAAAAAAAGGGATATGAGAACACAAGTGTCAACAAAAAAAAAACTTACTAATGGTGATTAGTATATACTTACACAAAATTTTAATTTTGGCCATACTTTTACCACAAGAAATAATCAGTTAATTTTTTTTCCTTTCTATTAAAAGGTTTTTGTTAACAATAAGTTTTATGGCCACATAATATTCTATCTTGTGGATATATTATTTATTTAGTCAACATCTTATTAAAAAACTTTTACAGTATCAACTTTTAAATTTTATAAGTATCACTCTGATCACTGTAATAAGTCAATCTTTTTCTGCATTTCTGGTTTTCATAGAATAAATTTCCATAATGAAGTGCAGTGTTTTAGTTTTAGATATATTTTGCCAAATTGTTTTCTGCACAGGTTATAAAAAATAATTTCCTAAGCCGGGCATGGTGGCTTACACCTGTAATCCCAGCACTTCGGAGGTTGAGGCAAGAGGATTGTTGCAAGTTTGAGATAGCCTGGGCTATAAAGTTCAGGCTGGCCTGAACTGTGTAGTGAGACTCTGTCTCAAAGAAACAAAACAAAAAAAAATTTTTCCTCGCCAGAGATTTAGCTCAGTGGCTTAAGCATCTGCCTGGCAAGCGTGAGGTCCCGTGATTTTAATCCTTGGTACCAAAAAAAAAAAAAAAAAACCTAAAAAAAATTTTTTTTCCTTACTTTCCAGACCACTTTGTAATCAAAATTAAGGACATACTAGACTTCCTTCCAATCAAGTATTATGGATCTAGGTTTTGTTGTGTGGTGCTATATGAATTGGCAGGAAACAAAATAATGACCACCAAAGATAACTGGGCTATAATTTTTGAAACCTATGGGTAGGTTAACTTACATGCCAAAAGGGAATTTTTGATGTGATACAGCTAACAACACTGAAACAAGAAGTTACCCTGCATAATCCATCCTGCTTACGTGAATAGTTTAAAACCCCAGGTATACAAAAAACTGAATCTAGCAGGCCCACTCCTTACTTTTCTATAGTGAATTTGTACTTTAGTATAACAGTAGCCAGCTTTGTGTCTCAGTACCTTTCTCTCAGGGAAACAAGAAGCAATCTAAGTGTCTACCCTCTTGATATGACAAACACCAAGGAGCATGCACAAGTGCAGAAGTGGCAGAATTAGATTTGAACTCACCTTATGCTCCATTTAACTGTTTTGTGTATGTTTACCCAAGCATCACAAGAGGGTCAAAAAGACCTATACCAATCCAGGATTTGTTAAAAAAACAAGTTTTCTTTTAATTTTTCTGAAAGAAGTAGCCTAATTCAGTAAAATGAAACATGAAAAACAGATTTGCAAGTTTTGGAGGTGGCAAAACTGAATCATCAGGTTACTCATGCATGGATAATCAAGATGTTCCATTATGGTAATAGATCATAACAGAAGAGTGGTGTGGGTGGATGATGATGATGATGATGAAGATGATGATGATGATATTGGCCATGTGAGCTAAAATTCCCATGATGGGGAAATGAAGCCAGAATCAAATGATACAGACACAAGGAATGCAGACCTCCTTGATTCAGATAATGAAGAAAATAGCAATGGGAGTATATATTTGACTGGGTGAAAAGTTGCAAAATGGCCACACGAGCAAAGAGAACAACCCAATGTTAGAACGTGGTCTAAAAATACAATGAGGGTGAAAGGTATTGAACAGAATGCCAGCACTGCCATTCAGTGTTGGAAATTGTAACAGACAAAATGCTACAAGATGCTATGAAATACACAAAGACTGAAATGCATGTAAAATGTTCTGTATGCACCAATGGCCATATTAAAAAATGTATTTATTATTGCACCTCTAGATGAACTGAAAACATTCACAGGTCTGTTGTACTTAGCACAGATTTTTCATGGTAATCACAGGAATTTAAAACAATGGAATGGAAAATCAATGAGTCAAAATATGGCATAAAAATTTGTCCTTGTAGATATGAAAACTTATTATACTTTCAATTTAGACATTTATCCTGGAACTCAGTCATTAGGTCCTTATTCATATAGTAATAAACCAAATTATACTGTGAACAGACTTGTTGCTCCCATTTCCCAAACTGGACATGACATTCAACAGTTGGTTTACCAGTTTCCAACTGAAGTTGCATTTGCTAACAGCGCAAGTTGACCAGCACAGGAAACTACACATATGTAGGAACAAAGCAGAAATTCCAAATGAAATTTTGCAATTGCAAAACAGAGAATTACATAATACAATCTTTGTATTTCAAAAAGATACAACATTGACCTAGCATAAGGCAAAGAAAAACAAACTGGTACTACTTATGTCAACACTGCACCACGATGGAAATACCACTAAGGAAACCTTCACAAAATGGAAGTTTGAGATGGAAACTTTCTCCAACAAAACCTAAGGTAGAATAACTGTTGTTCATGAGCTATGCAGCAACTGTGATGTCACTTGAAACACAAAGTGTTGGCCAATGGTTAGTGTTTTACTCACTCTTAAATATGTGTGGCATAAACAGTTTGACAGTTTACAATGAAAACAAGTGCAAAGTATTGCAGAGAAATTTTCTTAGAAGACTGGAAATGGAGTCATATGAGATCATTCACAACAGAGGAAAAACAAGATGTGTCTGCCTAGGGAACTATACAAAAAAACTGTGGAGCACACTGGTGAGCTGACAGGTGAACAGCCAGGCGCAGCATCACAAAGACCTAGTATGACAACAGGAAAACAAAAAAGATGTCAACTGTCCCCTACAAGAAAGTACAGAAAAATAAAACATATGTGCTATCTGTAAGTGATACTTTTGTATGGAACATGCACTTGTCGTGTGTGAAGACTGCCTTGGGTGTGATAGTTAAAGCAAAGCTTATTTTTGTGGTACAGTTTCATTGGTTTTCACTGTAGTTCATACAGGAATTTATTTGATGGTATAGTTTAGGTTCTGTAAGCAACTACCCAGCTAATATGAAAATGCTAATGTTTATTCTAAACATATAATACATATTAAAAATTTAGTAATTTATTTTACTGATATTTTATGTTCCTGTTAACTATGCAATACATAATATAATAACCTCTTGACAAAACAGCAAGACTACTGAGATGCCCAGTATGTCCTTTAAAAAGACCAGGAAAGCAAAACACGTGTGCTATCAGTGCAAGTGATGCATGTGTATGGATAATGCTATTGTCATGTATGGAGACTGCCTTAGATGTGATATCTGAAAAAAAATTTTTTGTGAAGTGCTATTGGTATTTTCATTGTAGTTTATATAAGAATTTATATCTCATGTTCTTTTTTAGACTTTAAAATTTGATGTTGAAAATATAGATGTTTTATAAATGCTCAATAAATATTAAAACTCAATATTTTATTTTTGTGTTATTTTTTCCTGTTAAGTATTCATTGTTCAATATAATAAAACTCATAAAATCATATTAATAATTCATCAGTAGAAATATTCTAAAGAATAAACATGGGTCTGACAGACCTGCATTTATTTGCCTTGATGCCAAAATTAGTCTTATGTCTCAGGAGGGGAGCACTTTTCCAGTCCGCAGGGAGCCACAGAGATGCAGTGTGAGAAACTCTGAGAGATTCTAGGACCTGGGAAAGGCAAGGAAACAGATTTTCCCAGTCTCCAGGAAGACATGCACCTCTGGTTACACTCTGATTTAGCCAGATAGGCCTGTGTCACTCTTGTGACCTACAGAATTGTAAGATAATAAAATCATATTGTAAGATAATAAAATCATATTAGCCCACCACATTTGTGGTGGTGGCAAAAGAAAAATAATGCATCTAAGGAAAATGAGGCTGGAATCCATAAGAATGAATTAGCACGACTTCAGAACAAAAAACATACATTGCTTTTTGATGTGTCAGTTCAAGACTAAAGGAGCAGAAATAGACTAAACAATGAAGTATGAATGGTGCAGCACTACCTTGTTTCAAAGCCACGTAATTAAAAGAATTAGAAGCCAAGCATGGTAATACAAGCCTGTAATCTTGGTCCACAGGAGGCTGAGGCAGGAGGATCACAAGTTCAAGGTCAGTCTGGTTTATATAGCAAATTCAAGGTCAGCATGAAGTACCTAATGAGGCCTCACTTTAAGAAAGAATTTGCTAATATACTATTCTGCTTGTCTTCTTTTATCCTTTTTATTCTACCTTTCTAACGTTTAAAAGATATTAGCGGGCTGGGGATTTAATTTAGCTCAGCAGCATAAGTGCCTGCCTTGCAAGCACGCGGTCATGAGTTAGATCCCTGGTACCAAAAGAAAAAAAAAAAAAAAGGAAGATAACAATAAAAGATATTAGCATTTAAGCAATTCCTGGAAGACCCCCCAAGTAACAAAATCATCCATAATCTTACTTGTTGACTATTATCAAAACAAAACAAAACAACAAATGCTGGTGAGAAAGTGGAGAAAAAGGAACTCTTATATACTGCTGGTGGGAATGTAAATTTGTACAGCCACCATATAAAAAAGTAGTGATCCCCCCCAAAAAACTAAAAACAGAACTATCACAAGAGCCAGCTAACCCATTGAAAGCAGCACATTAAAAAGATATCTGCTTGCCCATGACTACCACAGCAATATTCACAACAGCTAAGCCATGAAGCAGCTTATGTGCCTATCAATAAGTCAGTGGGTACAAAATACAGTGTCTAATATACACCCAATGGAGTATTATTTAGCCATAAAAATAACAGAATAATGTCATGGCAGGAAAATGGATATAATCAGAGGTCTTCATGTTAAGCAAAATAAGCCAGACACAGAAAGGAAAGTATTAAAAAAAATAGAAAAGAAAAACAAAAAGTATTGCATGTTTCTTCTTTCCCTCATATGTAGAAATTAGGGAGAAAAATAAAAGACCTGCAAGTAAGAGAAGCACCATTAGGGAAGGGGAAGTAGACAAGGATTGGGGAGAGAAGGGAGGTAGAGAGGGTGGATATGACAAAAGCAAAATACATGCATGGAAATGTCACCATGAAATCCATTCATTTTTACAGTTAATATGCATTAATAAATAAAGATAAAATTAGGGGCTGGTGAGTTAGCTCAGTGGCATAAGCACCTGCCTTGCAAGCGCATGGTTGTGAGTTTGATCCCTGGTACCAATAAAAAAAAAAAAAAATGAAGATGTGTCATGAACAGGCACCAGCTCCCCAAAGCAGAAGTACACACTGTAGCTACAGACCTGTACTAACAAAAATAAAAAACTGAAAACATCATTTAAAAAAAAAGATAAAATTTTGTTAAATAGGAAAAAACTTAGTTGGAAAAACCCCAAGGTTACACTACTAAAAAATGTTAAATGGTGCAGTTTCTCTTATTTTATTCAAATGAAAAAAGTTCAGAGAAGCTATAAATGATTTAGGGAAAAGCTACTCAAACTCTGAAGAGTATATATATATATATATATATATATATATATATATATATTTGAAAAATGAACTAACTGAAGATTCTTTTATATTCTTTTGTAATCTCTGTATCTTTATATATATTCTTCATATGAGACTGCCACTAACTTCTCTAGAACATATGATTTTGAAATATTTTCAAATATTGCATAAAGTAATGAGTGACAAAGTTTTTCTTTTTTTAACCCCTTTTGTTTCTTAGACAGAAGCTTTCTTTTTTTTTTTTTTCCATCAGTACCAGGGATTGAACTCACAACTTCGCGCTTGCAAGATGACAAAGTTTTTCTTGTGACTAAAAAAAGATTTGAGATATCCATCTGGGGCAGGGTGCTAGTGATGATTATAAATATAACTTTCATTACAATGGTAATTGGCCTTTAAAGGAACTAAAATTATAATATCAAATATTTCACAATATTTAGTCTACAGATCTAAAAAGTAATAACTTAAATAAAAGCTTAGAAATTGATAAGTATCTCAGGGTGTGGTGGCTCATGCCTGTAATCCCAGCACTCAGGAGGCTGAGGCAGGAGGATTGTTGTGAGTTCGACACTAGCCTGGGCTACAAAGTGAGCTCAAGGCCAACCTGAACTGCATAACAAGACCCTGTCTCAAAAAAAAAAAAAAGACAAAAAAAAAAAAAGAAATTGGTAATTACAAGCATCCTTTTCAAAGGAAAAACTTTAACATTTTGCCAATATTTTTCTAACTCATTGTTCTTTCCTCATCTGAACTAAACCTCATAATTCAGATAAATGAAGATGAAAGGAAAATAATGGCTCAAGTTTGTTAAAGCTTAAATTACTGATTTTCCAAGAAATGAATTTCTGCAGTTGTTGCAGTAAATAAATCTAGGTTAAAAATAGTCTGGTATTCCCTGGTGTGGTGGTTCATACCTGCAATCCCAGCACTCAGGAGGCTGAGGCAGGAGGATCGCTGTGAGTTTGAGACCAGCCTGGGCTACAAAGTGAGCTCAAGGCCAGCCTGAACTGCATAGTGAGACCCTGTCTCAAAAAGACAAAAAAAAAAAAAAAAGGTCTGATATTCTAGATTCCTTTAAATGACAACTACACGTAAATGGATGCTAATAGCCTTACTTCTTCTCTACATTATTAATTTACCTAGATCAGAAATAATTTGTTTTTCTGTTTGATACTTGGTAAGTATCAAAGTCCCAAGTTAATAAAGTCATTATTTCAGTCTTTAAAAGAACTGATAATTTCATTCAAAAAATGAATCAGGCCAGGCATAGTGGCATATGCCTGTAATTCCAGCACTTGAGACACTGAAGCAGGAGGTTCACTGTGAGTATGAGGCCAGCCTGGGCTACAAAGTGAGTTCAAGGCCAGCCTGAAGCACACAGTGAAACTCTGTCTCAAAAAAAAAAAAAAAAAAAAAAGAAAGATCATCAGGTAAAATGTTTTACCTCGATCAGTATACCAACAAAAGGGATAGAAGCTTCTTCATATTCCACAAAGAATAACTCAGGAGTAGTCTTCCAAACTCCAAGCCATCTGTCTCTCAATTTTAATTTTTCTAATAGGTATTTACTCATGGCCTCATCAGCATCTTCTGCCTAGCAAAAGAAAAAAAAGTATAAATACACTAAATTGTTGGTTTATAACTTAAATTTTCTTTTCTTTTTGGTATTGGGGATTGAACTCATGATATTGCACTCATCAGGCAGGCATTTATACTGCTGAGCTAAATCCTCAACCCAACTTTAATATTTTTATTTACATTTAAAAATGGAACTAATATCCCTTCAAATAGTGAAAAGTCTAAGAAATTATAGATTTTGACTGAAAATATTTAATGGAAAACACTGTAAATATTTAAAAAATTAGAAAAAGTTTCAAAATACCTATCTACTCATCAGAGTAATTCAGAAATGAGATACCTACTTATTATCTATGCCTGCATAGTAATTTGTTTTATTAATCTACTAAGCAAGCCAGGGATATAGCTCAGCAGCATAAGTGCCTGCCTGGCAAATTCAAGGTCCAAGTTCAATTCCTGGTACCAAACAACAAAACAATACAAAATAAAGCCCAAAAAAGTAAATAAAACTACTAAGCAGAATTACATATATTATATATAATATGTATTAATACATATGTAATTACACATTAAAACACACAATTATATTTAAAATGTTACTTCTCTGAACTTTGATGAAATGACCTACTTAAAATGTACTCAGAACATAAAAACTTAAAACAGTACTTCATTCTATAAATAGATGAATGTTTTAAGCATTTTAGTACATATTTTCCCATTTGACTTTTAAATTTAAATACAGGTATTTCACAAATGATAATCTGTGTTAGTCAGCTTTCTGTTCCTACGACAAACACTCATGGGCTGGAGGTTTAGCTCAGTGGCCTAAGTGCCTGCCTGGTAAGTACAAGGTCATGAATTCAATCCCCAGTACCAAAAAAAAAAAAAAAAAAGTTAAAAAAAAAAAAAGAAAAAAGAAAAAAAGGGCTGGGGATTTAGCTCAGCAGCATAAGTGCCTGCCTTGCAAGTGCACAGTCTTGAGTTTGATCCCTGGTACCGATAAAAAAAAGACAAAACACCCAAGAAAAACAACTTGAAAAAAGCAAAGATTTATTTCAGCTCATGGTTTCAGAGGTTTCAGTCCATGATCACTTCAACCTACCATTTTGGGCCTTTTAACAGGCAGAAAAGCATGACAAGGAGTGTGTGATGGAGCTAAGCTGCTCATTTCAGGTCAGCTCAGGAGTAGAGACAGGAGATACCAACATCCCTATGACTTCAAGGGTAGCTGCCAGTGACCTCACTTCCTCCAACTAGGCTCCACCTCCTAAAGTTTCTCCCAGTGCTCTCAGCTGGGGACCAAGATTTCACATGAGCCTCTGGAGGACACTGAATATGTAAACTATAGTATAAGCTCTTGTAAAAACTCAGTTGTTAGACTTTAGCTGATTAATGACACAATAATTGATATATTTTTCATTGTCTTTAACAGACCTGGCTTCCTCCAATCTTCAAAATCAGATGTAAAATGATAATATGGTACTAGTTTTTCAGTCATAGTGTATATAAAACTAGCTGGGCACAGTGGCACATGCCTGAAATCACAGCACTTGCAAGGCTGAGGTGGAAGGATCACTTCAAATTCTAGGCCAGCCTGGCTGCATACTGAGTTCGGAGTCAGCAAGACCCTGTCTCAAAAAACAAAACAAAAACAAAATAAATAAAACTTTCTCCTGGTTATAAAATATGGCAAACCTTCTGGGAAAAAAAACCAGAAAATATAAAGAAAACAAAAATCACACCTGATCCTGGTACCCAAAGATGTTTAATGATATTTTGGTATATTTCCTTTCAGTATTTCTATCTATCCATGCATACACTTTTTGTTTTTCTTTTACTTAATTATAACATAAGCAAAATTGTAGTTCTTGAAAGCATGGGAGCTGTGGATATAGCTCAGTGGCACAAGCGCCTGCCAGGCAAGCACAAAGTCCTGAGTTTAATTCCCAGCACCAAAAGAGAAAAAAAAGAAACATGATTACTACCTCTGCATGGCTTTCCACTATATGAAGCTGCAGTAAGCTTTTTTTCACCTGTTATTGGCGGTTTGTAATTTTAAAATATTAATAAATATCACTGCAATGAATATACTTGTACACATTCTTCTGGTGTAGTTTGTTTTGTTTTTCTAAGACAGGATCTCATTATGTAGCTCACGATGGCCTTTCCGGACTTGAAGTTTGAGGCAATCCTGCCTCAGCCTCCCAAGAGCTGGGATTACAGGCATGTGCCACCATACGGAACTGCGGCGCCCTTTTCTGTCCATGCCGCGTCCTAGTCCATCCACGCCTTGTGACAATCACTTCTCCAGGAAAAGGACACCACATGTGGGAATTGGGCGCGGGGATTTCTGTCCATGCCGCGTCCTAGTCCATCCACGCCTTGTGACAATCACTTCTCCAGGAAAAGGACACCACATGTGGGAATTGGGCGCGGGGATCTTGGAATGTTTTGCACTGATAATTGTAATTTGTGTAGTTCACATGTGTATGTTTTTATGTAATGCTCAATATGGAGTCGAGGGTGGAGACTCCAGGGGGGTTGCTGGGGGCCCTCTAGATAACCCCTTTGTGAGGACTGGTTGTGGGGTTTTGCCTTCTGTGAGTAGTGTGAGAGAGTTTATGCAGGAGCTTTGGGTGGGAGAGCTCATGGAGG
>PVLA01010844.1:0-59034 GCA_004027455.1 Hydrochoerus hydrochaeris
ACCGTGCTACCAAGCAGGATCCTACACCCCCACCCCGTCCTGGGCCCTCAAGGCCAAGCCGAAGAAGGGAGGAGCGCTCGGCCCCCCACCCCAAGTGCGTGCCAGCGCGAAGCTTGGAAAAGCTTTGTGCACTGAAGGATTCCGGGGATTCCAGGCCTGCGCTGACAGCTCGGGTCCCTGTCACGCAGCGGCGTGCTGGCCGTCCTGCTGAGCCCTTCAGGGACTTAAATGGTTGCTCTGATTCTGCAAGGAGGGGTCCTGACCCAGCCCACGCAGCCCCCACAGAGGCGCGACCTGGAGCTTGCAGGGCAGCAACAACCGGGTTGAAGCAGGCGGGAACAATGACGCGTCGGTGACGTTCGAGGAGGCGGGGCTTGTGACAGAGAAGAGCAGAGCTGCTAAGAGATAGTTCCCGGTCCCCGGTAGCTCGCCGTGATCGTATAGTGGTTAGTACTCTGCGTTGTGGCCGCAGCAACCTCGGTTCGAATCCGAGTCACGGCATTGTGAGGACAATGGCACGGCAAGGGGTCTATGTTTTGTCACTCCCCTCCCTTTTTATCCTGAATGTGTAACATTCTAAAAAACGGCCCCCAGACCTCTGGAGTCGGTTGGCGTGGACGTTAATTCCAGCTCGAGCTGAAGGAGCCAGCTTCCGGTGCCCTGCCGGGGGCACAGCATGGAGGCCCGGCTCAAAGCGCGCATTTCCCCCAAAGCACTGGGGTGTCCCCAAGGCCGGGGCGGGAAGGTGCCGCCGAGGACACCACCTTAAGCAGCTCCTGAAAGCAGAATGGGGCCGCGACCCGCGGCCAGCGCCAGCTAAGGAACAAGGGTTTGCAGTCCTGCAGGGCACTGTGGTGGCCCCTACTTCGGAAGGACTCCCCCCAGGTCCCCTTTGTGAGTCCCTCATGACCCAGTCTGGGGGACCAAGGCCCTCTCCGGCCCCGTGCAGGGAACGTACGCCGAGTGCGAAGCTCGCGGGGCGCTGAGGAAACGGGCGGTCTCCCCCGGCCAGGGGGTGGTGTCCACGCGGGACCCCCCGACCCCGCGGGCCCGAGATCTCTCATCGGAAGCCTCCGGCCGCTCGCTTTTGCGGGCGTCCTTGGCCGGCGCCAGACGGCACGGTCCCAGCGGCCCCGGGCTGCGCGGAGGGGTCGGCGGCGGGTACTGGGGCGGGGCGCACGTGGGCACTGGCGCTGTCGGGAAGCCGAGCGGTCCCCCTGCGCAGTGGCTGGCTGGGTCTCCGCTGGGAGAAGCGCGCGTTGCAGGGCCAGGTCCCAAGGGCGCGGGGGAGGTCGCCAAGGGACGGAAGGGGACAGCCACGATGTCCAAACGGTGGTCTCTGAGGCGCGCCTCTCTTGCCATCACCCCGACCCTGGCCCAGCCGGCAGTTCCAAATCCTAGAGCTAGCGCGGGAGGACGCAGCGATTGCGCGGTGCGCCTGCGCGGTCCAGAGCGGGCGGGAATCTTGCCCTTTGGGTGACGTACGGACGGGAGGGGCTTTGGACTGTTGAAGAGGGCAATCAGAGAGGAGCTCCTACAGGTCCCCGGTAGCTCGCCGTGATCGTATAGTGGTTAGTACTCTGCGTTGTGGCCGCAGCAACCTCGGTTCGAATCCGAGTCACGGCATTGTGGGAACAATGGCACGGCAAGGGGGCTGAGTTTTTTCTCCTATCCTGAAGCATCACAGCTCACTTCAGATCAGGTTTGGTTTGGTTTGGTTTGGTTTGGTTTGGTTTGGTTTGGTTTGGTTTGGTTTGGTTTGGTTTGGTTTGGTTTGGTTTGGTTTGGTTTTGGCGCCTAACACTAATTTTTTCGTCAAGGTGCATAAACGACCCGCGTTTATTCTTTACAACATTTCTATTGGTGAATTATTGACTATGATTTTATGAGTTTTAATATATTAAACAGTGAGTACTTAACAGGAAAAAAATGACAAAAATAAAGTACTGTTTTTCATTTTTTTATATTTATTGTTTATAAAAAAATCCAAATTTTCAACATCGATTGGTTTCTTGGTGTACAAAGTCTAAAAAAAGAACTCAGAAATTCCCATGTGAACTATAATGAAAATACCCGTAACACTCTACAAAAAAATCTTCAATTATCACATCTAAAATCTAACTTATCACATGTCTGCACACATGACAACATGTCTCACACACAGGCACTGCTTACCCTGACACCACATGTGTTCTGCTTTCCTGGCCTTTTTGCAGGACATCCTCGACATTGCGCTGGTCTTGCTGTTTTGTCAGGAGGTTCTTATTGTATAATGTGTGTTAACCAAAACATAAAATCTCAATGGAACGAATTATTAAATTCTTAATATGTATTGTGCATTGAGAACAGACATCAACATTTTTATATCGGCTGTATACTTCCTTACAAACCTAAAAGATAACATCGAAATAAGTTCCTGGGTGAAGGACAATGGAAGTACCTATAGTACTCCACTACAAAAATAAACTTTGCTTCAACTACGACACCCAAGGCAGGCTTCACACATGACTCAATGTCCCATACACAAGTATTACACTGATAGGACATATGTTTTGTTTTCCTGTACTTTTTTTTTTTTTTATACAGGATCTCACTGTGTTACTCAGACTGACCTTGAACTCACTATGTAGTTGAGGCTGGCCATCCTCCTGCCTCAGCCTCCTGAGTGATGGAATTACAGGTGTGTGCCACCACACCTGGCTCTCCTGTACTTTTTTGTAGGGCACAGCTGACATCTTTTTTGTGTTCCCATTGTCATAGTCTTTGTGATATTGCGCCTGCCTGTTCACCTGTCAGCTCACCAGGGTGCTTCACAATTTTTTGGCTTAGTTCCCTGGGCGGAAACATTTTGTTTTTCCTCTGCTGCCAGTGATCTCTTCTGAGCTCCAGTCCTGTAAGAAAATTTCTCTGTGATATTTTGTGCTTATTATTTTCTTTGTATATTGTCAAACTGTTTATGCCACACATTTAAGGTTGAGTAAAACACACCCATTGGCCAATGCTTTGTGTTTCAAATGACATCATAGTTGTTGCCTAACTCATCAACAACACCTACTCCACATTTGGTTTTGTTGAAAGCTTTCACTTCAGGCTTCCATTGTGTCCAAGTTTCCCTATCAATATTTCCACCATGGTGCAATATTGACACCAGCAGTGCCGGTGTGGTGGATTTAAAACGGATGGTCACCTTAACACCAGCTGAATCTCATCACAATGGTGCTGAGTGTGGATGGCCCGCCTGAGGAAAGTTGCCAGCATAAAAGGAGACCTGGAGAGGAAGAGCAGCATTGCATTATGGGTTCTCCTAAGTGGTGGTGGTATTTGGAACCGTTGGTTCTCCTGGAGGAGCTTGTCATGCTGGCTCCCCTGACATGAACTCAGCTGTTATCAGAGGAGTTTGGTTCACTTTGGGGGAGCTCTGGTCCTTACTTTGAGCATTGCTTCCTGGCTCCGGAGGGGAAGATGGTGCTATTCAATCTCCAGGAGAAACTTGTCATGCTGGCTTCCTGATATGGACTTGCTGTTATTGTTGGAGAAGCTCGGGACCTTGCTGTCACTGAGAATGGCTGTGGTACATTTCAAGGGAGCCCTGGTGTCCTTACTTTAAGCGTTGCTTCTTGGCTCCAGTGCAGAACCCTCAACCTACTGGTACAGATCCTTCACCCCGCTGGCACAGACTTCCTGGCTTCCACCGCTGACCTTGGGGCCTTCCCAGTGCAGATCCATGAAACAGATTTGCATGAGTCATTGTCATAGGCTCCAGTTAGACTCATGGGAGGCACTGTCATGGACTCTAGGTCTTCAGCGAAACTCATGCAGGACATTGCTGTGGGATCCAGGTCCTTGGCTGGATTCTCTAGATCTTCAGTGTGTGGATAGATTTCCCGCACTTCCCGTGTTTGACTCTGGGTAACCATAAAATATTATAAATTATGTGTCCTATGTAATTGTTTTCCTTGCAACCCCTGAATAAAAAAACCAGTTTACTTGTCTTTGCCATGTACAAGGTCAATGTTATACCTTTCTGAAATTCAGAGACTGTAGGATATAATTCTCTGTTTAGAAACTGCAACATTTCATCTGGAACTTGGCTTTGTTCCTGCTTTCAGTTCTTGCACTGATCAACTTGTGCCCTGTTGACGAATGTAACATCAGCTGGAGACTGGTAACCAATTGTCCGGTCTGTTCACCTCTCACTGGGTTTATTACTGTACGAGTAAGGAGCTGATGGCTGAGTTCCAGGATAAATGTCTAAACGAAAGGCACAGTAAGTCTTCCTATCTCCGAGGGCATAAATTTTTATGTCCTATTTTGACCCATCACTTTCCCTAAGCCCATTATGTACCTTTCAGTGGGATCCTGCGCCCTATTGGGAAAAGAACCCTTTTGATTTCTGGCTGGAAGGGCAGAGACACAGCCTGAACGTGGAGCGTGGAAGAGGAAACTGAGTTGGCCATCCATCCCAGGACGTCCACTCCCTTCTTCCCCTTCTCTGAATGTCAGGACCCAGCCCAAGTCATAACCGCTGACCCCTGGCGTTAGACAGTCCCAGCGCGCCGCAGGTGGATTGGCTGAGACTTGTGCGGGGACACGCTTGGTAATCACGCACACGGCCTTGCTTGAGGTAGGCCAAGGCAGTGAAGCGGCCAGGTTTGCTTCATGCTTCGTGATTGCACGTTGCATTCTTTCCATAAAGAACCATGTTTATTTTCACATGAAATCTAAATAATCTGTACACTAAAAAAAAATGTTCTCCTGTTTTTCTAGTAACATATTTCGAGCTAGGTCTTCCCTCCCTCCATCCATCTCCTTCCTTCTTTCCTTCCTTATTCCTTTCCTTTTCTGTCCTTGCCAGGGCCATGTCCTGGAGAAATATTTCACCGACCGGAGCTTCTGCTCTTTGTCCCCGACTGGAATTTGAGCCCATAGCACTAGATCACCTGATGTTTCAGGGTAAGGCAGAAATCTGAAGAAGCTCCTATGCAATCTCCCAAAGTCAACTCATTAAACACCCAGTGGATCAAAACTATGTAGGAAAAGAAAACTTGACCCACTGAAGCTCCATGCCAGCATCTAGATTCCCAAGGAATGGAGTCCCAGCCTTGTAAGTACGGGTAGTGGGGTGCAGCTACCCTGTCCAGGAGCTGGGCCAAAGCAAGACTGGAGACAAAACGCAAGGACCAGAGCTCCAGGCAGCACTGGGCCTCCAAAGGCCAGAAACAGGAGCATCCAGGAGGGAAAGTGACACTCAGGACGGGTCCTTGGGTCCAGAGGAGGAAACAGAAGGCAGCCCAAGGGGAGAAGACCGAGAGTGTCACTCTCAGTGACCTTTGGTAGAGGACTTCAAAGAAGGGGGAAGTCGGGCTGGGGCGTTAGAAAAACGTCAAGAAGAAAAAGAAATCAGACAACATGACTGAGTTTGACACTTACAGGACATTGGTGACCTTGAAAGCTGTCATGACAGCCACTGGGCAGTGTTGTCAGGAGTCAAGTTTGCCCCAAGAGACTTCTTGCCAGAGGAAACCACCCCAAACTAAGACAATTACCTGCATAAAGATGCTCGTGACAAAGTTATTTAGAAAAAAAGGGATCTGGAAATAGTTTAAAATGCTCAATAGATAAGAGAATATGGACTGAACCAAGGTATGTTCATTTGTTAAGATATTAAATAGCCATTTAAAGAACATAAAATCAGTTTTAAATGCCATTTCCAACTATAAAATTTCCTCAAAATAATGTCTGTCTCCAGGCTTGCAAGGCGAATCCAGAACATCGGGTATTAATTAGAGAGCAAGTAGGTGCTTCAAGATGGATGGTACTGACTCTAATAAAAGGAACAGCAATCATTGACCAAGTTAGGGACAATTGGAGTATAAAAAAATAATAGTGGTATAATGACGACAATGGATTCTACTATGTTGAATTTAAATTAGTTTCTCCAAGTCCGGCACAGTGGTGTTCATTGCTACTCCCAGCAACTTAGGAGGCTGAGGCAGAAAGATCTCAGGTTTCAGGCCAGTCTAGGCAATTTAGCAGGACCCTGTTTTACAATAAAAAAATAACAGATTGAGGTTATAGTTCAGTGTGATGCCCTGGGTTCCATCCTTAGTACTGCACCATAAATAAGTAAATAATTTCTCCAAAGAAACTAATTTCTCAGTCCATGGTACCAAGGGGAAAAAGAGAAGGGGGAGAAGACAGAGCAAGCTGCTGCTTCACTGAACACCAGGAATGAGACCCTGAGAGTCACCCTGTTGCTGCCCCCACAGCACCCACAAATGGAAACAGATTGCAATGCAAGCTTAAACCACAAGCAAACCTCACTTCTGGACCTTGTCCACGTTTGAGGGGTCCTGCTGTGTAACTCAGCCTGGCTGGGGGCTCGATATCCTCCTGCCTCAGCCTCCTAGATAGCGGGCATGCAGGCATGTGTCACCACAGCTCCTTTTGATTAAAGTGGAGAGATCCAGTGGACATCTGCTTACCCTGTGAAAGAGTTTTGCCCTAGAATAAATTGCTGTACAGTTATGGCGGTGGTCTAACGCGGCGGAGGCCAGAGCGGGAACGCCTACCACTCCCTGCTGCTTCTTCAGCCCTAATTGCTGCTGCCCTTCCTGCTTGCAGGCACAGAGAATTCCAATCAGTTCATCAATATCCACCCCAGGCGCCACTTCAATCAGAGGTCATATGAGCCCCTGCCTCTCTGTATCTGGTCGAAGGAGACGCCCAGCCGCCATGGGCCGTGTGCTCCTTCCCACGTCCTCAACTCAATTAATCTGTTCGTTTTGTACTTTTGCTTCTGATTGCACAGAATACTCTAACATTATGGTGCCTTGAGACCTGGATGGCAGAGCGCTAGCTCCTGGGATCACTCCCAGTTCTAGCTCCCCTGCCTATGAACCATCTATTTGTTTCCTCTGGGACTTTTACTTTCCACCACTAATCCACATGCAATACTGGCCCTCCTCACTCAGCACAGGTGGGCCGCCATCTGGGGTTTTCTGTTTCCGTCCCTAAAATTCGAAAGCTCGAATCAGAAAATCTATCCTTGCCGTCCCTGGACAGAGACAGTAGCTGTCACACTCCTTAGGCTGCACAGCCTGAGGCAAAACTGTTATCTTTTGTTCCCTGGGATCCCGCCCTGTACTCTTTGGAGAAGGCAGGGATAAGAACAGGTGTTGGGACCTTCACGTCACACTTTGAAAACAGGTGACAACTTCTTTCCATAGGTGCCATCCAGGACAGTTTCCATGTGCCTTGGGGGGGAGCTAAAGCTCTGACATCCTGAGGTGAAGTTGTTCTCTCAGCTCACTTTTAATGTGGACATGGAAACCATTTCCTGCCCGCCCCCCGGAAAAAAGCAAAACACACTTCTTGGGTGCCTGGTTCATAACCTTGATGCTCAAGAAGGCTATAAAAACCAAAAAGTAGATATTTTGTTCATACCTTTGTCACAATGGCAGAAACCCCTCATTTTTAGGCCTTTTTCACTTTGAGGACTTGTCCTTCTGTCACTCTGGCTTGGACAATGGCCCAAATACTTCTGGCTCGCTCTGCTCCACCAGGAACTCTCCCTCCCTCCCCTCCAGACCCCTTAGATATTCGTCTCCTGTCTTTACTGCTCCTCCCCTGCATCTCCAAGACCAAACCCCACAACTTTCCCAGCCAGACGCTTCTGTGCCCCCTGCACCCACCTCTCCCCGCTCCTCACCCCCAGTGGCCTCTAATCCTTCCCTTAGTTTCTCTCCCCAGTCTCAGATTTCTCCATCCCCTCCACCTGAACCATCTGTTCCATCAGATGGCTTTTCTTTGTCCCCTACTCCTGCATCATAATTTTCTCTGCTTACCATACTTGGTCTCGTGTTTCAGCTACCTAACAGGCCACATGGTATTTGACCACCATCTTGCAATCCCGTATCACATGGTCTTCAGCAGCCGTCTCACGTGGGTCTCGTGGTAACCAGTCGCCATCTTGTGCCTCCCTGTCGCATGGTGGCTGATCACCCGGTAATTGGACACAGACACCTGCTGGGCAGTTGGCTGCTCCATGGCCATCTATACCTCTCACTCCACAGCCTTCTCAGCCTCAGTCCCTATCCCTGCTCCAGGAACAGGCTGGTCCTGAGGGACTAGTTCATATTCATGTTCCGTTTTCCCTCTCTGACCTATCTCAGAGTAACCATAAATTAGGTTCCTTTTCTACTATTCTTATTTCAAGAGATCTCTATTAATTAATCTACAAAAAGGTTCACACTAGCTTATGTATTATAGTTCAAATATAAATTGGCCACATATATATTTGAGTGTGCTCTGATTTTGTAAGATGTTTGTCAATCTATATATCTGTTGTCTGTTTGTCCAGTCTGTTTATACTATACAGATTGTCTGTCCATGTTTGTCCATTTGTCTGCTCTGTAAACAGTTGTTCCTTTTTATTTGAGCTCAACAACCTTTTTCCCTTTTCTTTTACATTTTTAGATCATTTAATCAAGGTTTATTTGGGTTATACAATTAAAAGGTGTGCGTCCACCTAGCTTGCCAGCTGATCAAAATGATGCTAAAACTGGTTAAACAAAATCCCTTGAGGTGAGGAGACACTGGGCAAGACTTCAATGGATGAATAAAAATGTGGCTACCTGGTAATTTTAACCAGCTCTTATTCATTAATTGGAGGCCCCAATAATCTCCATAGCCTATGGGAGACACCCCAACTAAAGTTCATATGGCTGAGACAATTCATTGTTGCTGATCTGATGGTATATTCACGCCTTCAAATGTAAAATTGGGATTGTTTATGACGACAGGTATTTTCTTTCAGATCCAGACATCTGCCTTTCTCTTGTGCTCCAGCCAGGAAATCCAAGTCAAACTAACATGAGGTCACCAGCCAAATAATAATTTTTAAACAAAAAAGTTATTTAATGTATATGTTATACTTAGAGATGCTTAAATATTGAGCAGTCCAAACAATGTCACAAATTTCTTCAGTGCTCAAATGTTCAAACACCTATGGTTAATAGAAAATAGTAGTTCCATTTAATGTCCTATGTTAAGCTTACTGAATTTACTACATTGTACTGTTATCAATCTTTTCTTTTGAATGTCCAACAACTAAAAGTAAGAGATAATTATAAATTTTGTTTAGCTTCCTTTTACTGGGATCTACCAGATCTTTTCCAGAAAAAGGTTATGCAACGCATATTGGGGCCATAATTAACTATACTCAGCTGGCCTTAAATGACACCACAGTTGAGCTCTCTCCTGAATAAAAAAAAGGTAAAATTAATAAAACAGGCCATCCTCCAAAATCAGATGACAGTAGACATTCTAACAGCACAGGAGGTACTTACACAACTGTAAAATCTAACTGTGTATATGACAAATGAATGATATGTCAGTTTCTGAAATTCCCTAGACCTTATCCTTGTCTTCTTATGGGAAGCCATTACTAAAATTATATTCACAAATATCCCATTGATTCTATTATTTGACTCCTGAATACTTCATTGATTCTTTGCCTTTGTCTCGATACTTAAAGCTATACATATACCCAAGATGAAAATGCCTGCTGTCTACTGAGGGCCACTAGTTAAAAGCCCTGCAGAGTATCCCTGACTGCCGTTCAACAACTTCATCACCCTTCAGCCTGGAGAACTCAGATCAGTCACTGCCCATTGTCCCTCACGGCAGTTTGGGTTACTTCTTCAGAGAAAAAATGCTACAGGCAGCTAAGTCAGTTAAAAATATTATAGGCCCTCAAAGTAGCCAGCACGGAAGACCACATGTCTTATGACCGTAAAGGAGACAGATACCTCCCGCTGTGGGCCAGATCCCAAGACAAAAGGCTAAACTTGGACAGATACCTCCCGCTGTGGGCCAGATCCCAAGACAAAAGGCTAAACTTGGCCCTCAAATCCCACAGGGAGACCTTTTTAATATGTGTTTTCAACAACAGAGATAAAAATCAAAAATAACAATCTGATTTTTTAGCAGTGATACTTGGAGCTCTGAGACAGGTAAACCGAGACAAAGTAGAGCTGCCTGAGCCCTCCCAGACCGTGCTTCAAGTGTGACAAAATGGAGCGTGGGCAAGAGAGTGCCCTTTCTGCAGTCTCAAGGGCCATGGGAAGAGCAACTACCCTAACCACCAGCGAGCAGGAAAGCCAATCTCTGACTCTTGCCCTCACAGGAGATTTCCTCACCACTGCGTTCATCACTGGCTGATCTACTTGGACTTGCTGCTGAAGACTGATGGGGCTCGGGGTCCACAGCCCCCCATTAAGGTATCCTTCTCAGAGCCCCAAGTCCTGTGGGAGATCTCAGGTAAGACAGTCTCTGTACTTGTCATATACGGTGACTATATATCACATAGACAGAAGTCACATATAGTGTTCTTCCTGAATTTTCAGGCCCTTGCATGAAGTCCTCAGTCTCTGTAGTGGGTGCTGACAGCCAACCTACACAGCCTCTGCAGACAGGGCCTACTCCATGCAGGTTCCAGACTCTCTTCCTCGCCCATGGCTTCTTAGCAATTCCAGCATGTCCCACACCCCTTTTAGGTAGGGATCTTCTTAAAAAGCTTAACTTCTCTTTTACCTTCTCCCTCCCCACAGCTCTCATCCTCCAGACACCCTCAGAGTGTGCCACAAAGCCATCCCCTCCCCTCCCTTCTTCTCTGGTTGATCCCATAGCTTGGGCACCTCCAACCCCACACAAGCTACCCATGTCATGCCTATTTTAATTCATCTCAGGGATCCTTCAATTTTTCCTTGTGCTCCCCAATATCCCATAGCTCCCAAACATTTACAGGGATTTAAACCTACAATCAAGCACCTTTTAGACAATGGTTTTCTTAAACTTACCCATTCACCCTACAATACTCCCATTCTCCTGGTGCTCAAGCCTAATGGGTCCTATCACCTGGTACAAGACCTTAGGGTAATCAGTGATGCTGTTACCCCACTTCACCCAATGGGGCCAAGCCTTGTACTATGGTCTCTCATATCCCTCCCTCCACCACTCACTTCATAGTCTCAGACCCTAAAAATGCCTCTACACCCTGATTGTCAGGGTTCCTTTGGGTTTATGTAGACTGACCAAACACTTTCAGGTCTCAACAACTTACACCTGGCATCTCTATATTAAAACCTCTCAGGGACACAAACACCCCCTTCCTTTCCTATTCATCAATTTCGCAGACACACCCCTGGTCAGGACTGGCAGGTAGATTTTACACACATGCCCTGCCACAAAACTCTCAAATATCTGCTCACCTTTGTTTGTATGTTTTCAGGATGGAGAGAAGCCTTTCCCACAACCAGGGAGACTGCTGAGGCAGTCTGTAAAGTCCTGTTACAGGAGATCATCCCAAAGTTTGGTTTGCCTCAGGGTATTCAGTCAGATAATGGTCCAGCCTTTATTTCTCAGATCTCTCAACAGGACTACAGCTGAAATGGAGCGGCCCCTACCTGGTCTTCCTCGGAACTTCAACGGTGGTCAAGGTCGCTGGACTGCCATCCTGGTTCCACATCACTGAAGCTAAGCGGTGCCCTCCTAACCCTAACTGCCCTGACTAAACATTCTGAGAGGTCACCTCATCTCCTATCCCCCGTCTCCACCTCACCAAGGCCCCACAGCCACAATTTTGAGGCTAGGTCAGGTTTTGTTGTTCTATTTGGTTCCTGACCCCTTACATTCTGTTAGTTATTTTTTTTCACTATAACTATCTTAGTTCTTTCTGTCCTCAGCTGTTTAGTTAAACATGAGACTCCTGTAGGTCTAAGATCCCATGTCACTTACAGTGACACAGCCTCAGCCCTCCACACCCCTGCTCTGTCATTTCCCAGACATGATTCAATCTACAGGCCTTATAGTTCTCATGCATCTGATTCTTTCCCAGCTCAACTCCTAGACCAAAAACAAGTCCAGCCTACACTTTTAACTTCTACCCTTTCAGATGGGGGAATAATTACCTCTTGTAACTCTACCCCTCCCAACTCCATACTTATTTTTCAGGCTCTTCCTCCAAGGACACTTTTCCTTCCACCTTTCTTGGTAGACAGTGATCTATCTCCTCATAGCACCTGATGTTTTTATCTCTCCAATCTAGGACGTGAGCATTCACCAATGATTAATTCCTTGTCACGGCTGAAACACTTGGTACCAGCCTCTACAGGGGCATCAACCCTCATCCCGTCAACCTTCCTGAACCCCAATACAGAGCCTCCTTTCAGCAAAAAGTAGCAAGAGCGAGTCTTCGCCCTTCTCCTAACAATAAGAAGATGAGAATGAAAGAGTTTTGCCCCAGCATAAATTACTGTATGGTTGTGGCGGTGGTCTAACGTGGCAGAAGGCCAAAGCAGGAGCACCTACCACTTCCTGCTGCTTCTTCAGCCCTATTGCAGCTCCCCTTCCTGTCTGCACACAGGGAGAATTCCAGTCAGTTCCTCACACGTCATCAATATCCGCCCTATGTGCCACTTCAATCAGAGGTCATATGACCCTCTGCCTCCAGGTATCCGGTCGAAGGAGACGCCCAGCCGCCATGGGCCGTGGGCTCCTTTCCACGTCCTCAACTCAATAAACCTGTTCATTTTGTACTTTTGCTTCTTTATCGGGCCAGAATACTCTTAACACCCTGGTGATCAAGTCTGATGTCACCAATAAGGGGACAAATAGACATTGCAGGCCTGCCAGGGACAGACTGGGAAATCCACAGCATCACCTCTGTGGTGGTCTTTCTGGGAATGTCTCACTTAAATCTAGTCAACAAGAAACTATGGAAAGACTCAGAATGTGGGACATTCTGAGTGGCAATGGACCTGGATACTTCAATATGATAAATGACAGGAAAAATGAACCAGTCAAAAAAAGAAAGTGGGCCAGGTGTGGTAGCACAACACACGCTAGTAATTCCAGTGCGTGGGAGGCTGAGGCAGGAGGATCCCTATGAGTTTAAGGACAGCCTGGGCTACATAGTGAGACCCTGCCTCAAAAACAAAAGAAAAAAGAAAAAGAAAAGGAAGAAAGGAAGAAAGGAAAAAAAGAGAAAAGAAGGGGATATTATTTAAGATTTAAATAGACTAAAGAAACTTCAACAAATATAGTGGGGAGCATTGATTGAATCTTTTTGTTTCTTTTTGTGTATGTTTTTTGAGAGAGGGTCTCACTATGTAGTTCAAGCTGTCAAACTGACTGCAGAGTCCAGGCTGACCTCAAATTTGCAGCAATCCTCCTGCCTCAGCAATCCTCCTGCCTCAGCCTCCCAAGTGCTGGGATTATAGGCATGTGCCACTATACCTAGTCCTTGATTGAATCTTGACTGAGAAGAAAACATAAAATACATTTCAGGAGGAAATGAAAAATTTGATATAGACTATAGAGTAGACAATGCTGTTAAACAGGTGCTGATTTTCTTAACTGTAATAATGGTCTTTAGGCCTACAGAATTCTTTATTCTCAGGAAATAGGTCTGGCAAGAAAGGGGGAGTAAATATGGCAAAATGTTTAAAAATGATGAGTCTAGGGTATACCAGTTTATTTGAAATTTTCTGGTTTATTTTATTTTTTAGTTTTCTTTGTGTTGTTGTTTTATGTGTGCGTTTTATTTGCTTTGCTTTGTTTTGAGACAGTCTATGCAGCCCATGTCGGCCTCCAACTCACAGCAGTCCTCCTGCCTCAGCCTCCCAAGTGCTGGGATTATAGGTGTATGCCACCCCCCCAACTTTTCTAGAGGTTTGAAGAAGAAAACAATAAAGGCTATATAACAAAAATGGGAAAAATTAGTAACCAATGTTAGGAAAAAAGTACGTAACATTCTGTACACCCAACAATCACAATACTATAAAACTAGTAAGAGAGACCGTATTTGTTCACTTAACATTTATCAAGCAGGTGCCTGTAAGAGGCAGGTTCGGTGCTGGGAGGACCCGTTTCTCAGGGGAAGCCTAACTCAGCGGGTGATGCGCTGCACCTGCCAGCACCTGTGTCTGGCAGGACCCCCCCCCAGGAAGGTGCACTGCGTACCCCGGGTGCCCCTCCACTTGCGTGTCCCCAGGACACACTGACACCGCTTGTTTCCAGGAGCTCTCTCCTGAGAAGGGGGAGTCACACTGATGTCTCCATTTCAACAAGCACCAGTGCGAGGGCCACTCCAGGCGCAGGAATTTTTTAATACCGCGACGCCCTTCCTAAGCAAGGTAGCTTTACTCCCACCTCACGCCTCACGGACACGCCGCCAGTGCGCACCCTGCAGGGACTCTTCCCGCCTCTGCGTGTCGGTGCCAGCCTCACCCTGCATGCGTGAGTCTCGGGGCTCCTCCAGGAAGCATGCACGCTCGCTCCGCCGTGCTTCTTGGAGCACTCTGAAGCCTGACTACTGAAACACTCCCCATCGTAAACACTGTGCGGTTTTTAAAACCACTTCCTACCATCTTTTCCCTTAAACCGCCCATTTTCCTTTCCAGGAGAGGAGGAGGGATGGCAGGGCCTCGCCCAAACGTGGATGGTGCCCACTGAGTCCGTCCCTTTGCAATGGCTGGAGACCCTGGCCGAGGGGCTAACCGGCCCATTCTCATGGCGTGGGGCAGCCGTGCCCACCGTTAAGCTGCTAGTTAATGCTGTACACCTTTGGGTAACACGCATGCGCGCTTTCTCTAGTGCATTTCTCAAAGTAAGGCAGTGACAGATTTTCTACAATTGTCTCCAGTCCAACTCCTCACCGTGCCATCGGGTCTGGGGCTGCACCCCCAGCCAGACATACAGAATCAGGACCTACAGTTCAGTCAGCTGTAGTGGCCCACACCTGTCATCCCAGCACTGGGGAGGCTGGAGCAGGATGGCCACCCTGAGCTCCACAGTGAGTTCAAGGCCAGCCCGAAGTGCCTGTCTCAAAAACAAAAATTCAGAACATGCAGTTTAATAAGACTTCCAGGAAAATCCTGTTCACACCCAAGTTCAGGATGCAAAGTCCAGGATATTCAGCACCCACTAGAACTTGCACAGAACAGAAATTTAACAAATGTCTGGAGCCCTGATGCCCTGGGAATGCTGGGGATTCCCAGTTTGCAGGTGCAGAGGTGCCTGGCTTCCCGCTCCCCAGCTGGGAGACCCCTCCTTCCATGGCCTTGCTTGGCTCCCTGCAATGACAAACAGGAGACACCTTCCCAGGGGAGCCCAGAACAGGCCTCTGCTTCTGCCTAGCGATTCTAATGAGGAGATGGAACCATCTAGGAACCATCTAGTGCTTGACCGGCTCATGACAGACAACGCTGGAACCCTCTCCAGACTTGATTTATTGGCTTGTCTGTTTCCATTCTGTCACGAATCTGCTTGACAATGAAACGCTGGGGGATTCCTGCGGGTCTGCACGCAGCCGCGGGCTGGGCGTGTGTGTGTGTGTCCGAGCGCGAGGGGTGCTTGTGCGTGCAAACGACACGGGAGACGTGGGTGCCCTGGGGACTTGACAGCACTCCAAAAGTGTTTGCCTGGATTGGAAAGCAGCGTGGGATGCAGGGTGCGAGCTGGACTGGGGAGGGGAGAGTTACAGACTGGCGGGGCTCGGGGTGCCTCGGTCGCCCCCACACCGTCCCCCCAGGCTGTCTTTTCCGGGAGAAGGCCCTGGGGGAAAGGGGAGGAGGGACGCATGGCGCCTGAGGCAAGGGGGGGATGGTCCCTGGTCCGCCTCTCGCACTAGTTCCTGGGAGGCAGGACGGGAACCGATCTGGGCGGTGCGCCGCCCGCGGGGCACGCGAAGCCACACGTGGGGCACTCGCAGTCCGCAAGGAGCAGCCCCGCGCCCCGCCCCGCCCTTGTTCCCGAAGCCGCGCCCCGCCTGGAGGTCCCGCCTCTCCCCGTCCCCGATGCCCCGCCCTCGCCATGTGGCCACGCCCCTCCCTTGTTCCCGACGCGCGGCCCGCCCCTCCCTTGTTCCCCACGCCCCGCCCCCGCCGCGGGCCCCGCCCCCGCCGCCGCCGCGCCGCCCGCGCACAGTCCCGCGGCCCCATGCTACTGAGCGGAGCTCCTCCCGCGGGCTCTGGCCCCGCGCCGCGCGCGCAGGGGGGCGCCGGGGGCGGCGCGGGGGGGTCCCGCCGCGGCGCGGGAGGGGCGGGCGCCGGTCCGGGAGGGGGCGGCAGCGGCGGGGTGGCCAAGTGGCTCCGGGAGCACCTGGGCTTCCGCGGGGCGGGGGGCAGCGGGGGCGGCAAGCCGGCGCCCCCGGAGCCCGACTACCGGCCCCCCGCGCCCTGCCCAGCCGCGCCCCCCGCGCCGCCCCCGGACATCCTGGCCGCCTACCGGCTGCAGCGGGAGCGCGACTTCGAGGACCCCTACTCCGGGGGCCCGTCGGGCTCCGCAGCCCTCGCTGCCCCCGCCGCCCCCGGCCCCGCGCCGCCTCCGCGCCACGGCTCGCCCCCGCACCGTCTGATCAGGGTCGAGACCCCGGGGCCACCGGCGCCGCCTCCGGAGGAGCGGATCTCAGGAGTCCCGGCCAGCGGCGACCGGGTGAGTGCGCGCTGGGCGCGGGTGGCCGCCAGGGGAGGTGGTCGCAGGTCTGGAGGTTGCAGGATGGACAAAGGTGGCCTGGCCAGCTCAGAGCTGGGCCTTGCGCTGTCACTAGTCCCCAGTGGACGCCAGCGAGGTCCCGACCCTGGAGCTCGGCGTCTGAACCCACCATTGTTCCGGTTGTCCTCCGGCTGATCCGAGAGGGGTCCCTGGGTGCCCCCACCTGTCTGCCCTCTACCTCCTGGGCTCTGCTCCCCTCTTACAGCCCCTCTCGTACCACCCCCAGTCTCATTATACAGCCTTTATTCTAACGGGAACGTGGGAACACACACACACACACACATACACACACACTCCCTAGCTGGTTTCTGGCCGTTCTGCGCTGCTTTGCCACTTGCTGCCCTTTGATCTCTGACCCTTCCTCAAGGGCAGAACCTAGCAAAGCTTTCCCCTCCCCAGCTGCTAGTCCCCTTCCTCTCTCCTCCTGGAGCCCAAGCATCCTGGAGGTGCTGGAGCTCCGGAAAGGAGGTGAGGGCCAGGGTTTCTCCCTGTGGACACAGCCAGGGAGTCGGCCTTTGCCTTACCCAGCTGGGTGTTAGCTGGCTGGGCTGATCCCAGAAGCCCAGGGTGGGCTCTGTGTGGCTCTTTTCAAGGATGCTGGCCACTGAGGCCCAGGCCCTCGCCTTTCCTGTCCCCCAGGTAGGGGGACAGTTGCCCAGGACCTGTTGCCCTGCTGAGGTTAAGCCACAGACATTTCCCCCTCTTTCCTTGGCTTCCTTGTCCGAGAGCTTTCATGGCTTGCAGGCACCGGGGTGGGAGGAGGGAGCAGTTGGCCACTTCTCAGGGACATCGCCTGTCTCTCCCTGGCATAGTGACAACTGAGCACCCCCCCACAGGGTATGTGTCCCTAAGTCCCAGGAAGATGACACTGTGCCCGGCCCTGCCCTTCCCTCACCCCTGGGGGCTGAGCTTTCTCCAGAGACGATTGTGTGTACCTTCATTAGAGTAGAGTTGCTGTGTGAATCCGAATTCTGGCGCCGAGATATGGCAGGGTCAGAGCTGAAGCCTCAGGAATGTGGTGCTGTTTCTTTCGAGTGTGTCTCTTTCTGTCCTTCCTGCCTTGAGGCAGGAGGCTCGGCTGCCCATCCTGATCTGGATCCCCTGCTGCAGAGCAAGGCTCCAAGGGCGCGTCCCCAGGCTGTGGGACCCCTTGCTCGTGTCCCCTGCCGCCCTGGTGGTGTTGGTGTAGGCCTTGTTCCTGCCACCACTCAATCCCCTCCTGTCTGACCACTGCCTGTGGGCAGTGGGCCCATGCTATCCTCCACCCTCGTCCTCTGTGCGTCGGCTTAGAGTGACCCAACAGACTGCCCACCAGCTGTGGGCTCCTCCAGGACAGGGACTCATGCTTGTGTACTGCTGTCTGGGCATCTGACACAACACTTGCACCAAGAGTTGTCTACTGCCAGGGGCTTCCTAGCTGTAGCTCCCTGTGCATCTTTTCTCAGAGACCCCAAGGGAGGCTGTACCCCCACAACCAGGTGGACAGACCTGGGACAGCCAGGGCTCTGCTTGAGTCAGCCTGGGACTGGGTCCTGCTCAGACCTGGGACAGACAAGAGAGGTCTTTGTCCGCCACAGGGGCAGGAATGAAATCCAGCAGGCTCTCCAAGGAGCCACCCCGTCAGTGTGTGGTTTCTCCAGTGGGTGTGATGAGGAGGATGGGATGTCCCCCGAGCCTGGCCACAGGCAGGACACTCACTCTGGGCCCTGCCCTAGTGCTTCCTGCCATGTAGAAAGGCGTGGAGCTTGGAGGATGGCGGGCCTCCCTAGGCATAGCTGAGGCCAGGTGCCAGCAGCCTGTGCTCACCCACGTGTAGGGCACCCCTGGGCCTCAGGCGCCGCCCCTGTTCCTGTAGGGTGGGTGTTCTGTGTTGTGTGTCCTCCTAACTCCAGCTTCTGCAGGGCCCCTTGATTGTGGCTCTGGGGTCTCCTCCCATGGGGACTGGGACCGCCATGTGCCTTATGCTGCCTTCCCTGTCTCTCCCAGAGCCCAGGGTCTGGCACTGGGGCAGGGGGTGGGGGGTCTGAACCTTGTGAGAGGTGCCAGTGTTGAGAGCTGATCAGTGGGTGGAGGGGCTTCTGTCAGCACCCATGGGACCAATGTGGAAGGAGCCCAGGGCACCTGGGAACAGAGGGTGACCTGGACAGGATCCCAAGAGGTCCCGGGGGCTTGGAACCCTCTGCTGTGTGCCACACAGGGCTCTGGCTGTGCCCACCGTGGTTGGCAGGGCCTCAGGGTGGCCATCTGCGTAGCCAGGCAGGGCAGGTGTGGGCGCAGCAGGAGCGGTGCCGTGTGGCAGGCCCTCGCCATCTGGCTGCAGGAAGAGCCCCGGCTGGCACTGAGCCCCTGTCCCGCCACTCCCAGCCATGTCTGGCAGAGGAGCCATGGATCGGGGACTGCCCAGGATCCACCCACTTTTCAGTGACCTTCAACGCAGGACCTGTTCTAATCGGGCGGGGTTGGGTGAGTTCCTGTGACCATCTGCACAGTGGGTCCCTTGCCTCCGTAGTGCCAGACACATGGATGGTGGAAGGAGCAAGTGACACAGACCACAAGACAACCCTGTGTTGAAACGGGAGCTCTTAGTTTGGGGGTGGAGGTGGCCGGGGGTGCACGGCCTCTGGAATCATGCACAGCTGCTGGGGATCTTGTAGAGTTTAAAGCCCTCAGGTAGTGTTGAGAGCAGAAGGGTGTGGGGGAGACAGTCATTGTCCAAAGGTGAGCACAGCAGTCCCACCCTGAGGTCCCTAACCAGTGTTCTCCCCATATAATGTGTCATTGCATCGCCCTGGGAGTGGAAAGGGATCTTATTCTTTGCAGGTCTGGTCCTTGCCTCTTGTGAGTGGTTTTATTGGTTTGATTTGTGTTTTTGAGACAGGGTCTTGCGATGTAGTTTAGGCTGGCATTGAGCTCACTATGTAGCCTAGCCTGGCCTTGAACTCGTGGCGATCCTCCTGCCTCATCCTCCCGTGTGCTGGGATTACAGGTGTGCACCACCACGCCTGGTGTGAGTAGCTTTCATTTGCCTTCCTGTGGCCCCTGCTGGGCCTGGGGGTGTGCTCACTTAAGTAGCACACCTCTGATGGAAGTAGAGGGAGGAGGAATAGAGGGGAAGAGAGGCAGGAGATGGGAGGAATCCAGGTCGAGGACCTCTTTGCCTCTAGCCTGACCTGACCATGTGCTACCGTTGGTGCTTCGAGGACAGCTGAGGCCTGTGGGTACCCAGGGGAATCCTTTGGGTGGCCTGTCCACTTTGCCTGGCACAGTGGCCCTCATCTGTTGGAGAGACATCTGCTGCACTTGTCAGCTTGGTTAGTGAGTGACTCAGCCCCAACTCTGTCCTGGCACTGTCTATATGAGCTGGTGACAGCTGGGACCCTGAGAACCATGGACAGGAGGGGCTGGTTAAACTGAGTAAGCCCTGGCTGGGATGAAGGCTTGACCGGTAAATGCTGCACAGTCTGGCCTGGAACTCTCAGCAATCCTCCTGCCTCAGCCTTCTGAGTGCTGGGTCTATAAGTGTGCACCACCACCACCCCCAGCTTCTTTTCATTTTGAATGACATGGTGGCTGATACGTACTCAGCACCTGTCTTGGTCTAATACTACTTTGAAGCAGCTGACATGTTAGACCAGTTGATCCTTGCAGCTACCCTGTAAAGAAGACTGTCTTACTCTTGTTGAGTTCTGTATAGGGAAACTGAGGCACAGGGTTATTGAACCAGCTTTCATGGTTTCTGAGCTAGTGGGTAGTGCAGTAGAGGTTCCCAGCCCTATGCCCTGGACGTTTGGGTGGGGAAAGGTAAGCGGTGTCTCCCCAGAAGGATCGGTTAGACTAGGTATTCAGTGACAGAGGACTTCCATAGTTAGACACCTGGGGGAAATACTGCAATAGGCGAAGTGTAGAGTGACCCCTTCTTGCAGGCTTTCTTGAAGTGCATGGCCTTGCAAATCTAGACAAGCCCTCTGTCACTGAGCTACGCTGAGCTGACCCCCAGCCACTGAAGTAAAGTATAAGCCACAGGACAGGTGCAAAGAGGCAACATTTCCTAAATTCCTGGGAGTCGGGAGCCCTGTGTCCCACTCTGACAAGCTGTGTCCCCGCCACAAGACTCACACAGAAGGGGTCATCAGAGCCACCTGGTACTAAGCACGAACCCCACGCCAGCCCCCCAGCTGAGAACTGGTACGGATCTGTCTCCTCTTCCCTATGCTCTGGGATGAGTTCAAGTCCCCCCTCGCTCTCCAGCTGAGGAAGACGGAGGTTTCCAGACTTGCAGTGTAGACTAAAGAAGCCGTAGTCTGGGCACCTTGCGGAGCCAGCCTCTGATACCCCAGTGTCTTCCCTGTCCCTGCTGTGGAACGCACCCCTGGAGCCCCATGCAGGAGGTTGGGGACTGGTTGAGTGTGCAGGGAGCAGATCTGAGGGAGCAGCTGCTCTGGGGGGCACAACCAGTCGAACAGATGCATGGCAGGGTCCTGGGGCAGCCAGCTGGGAGGGAGGGAGGGAGGGGGCCTGGGCGAACTCCGAATCTCAGTTGCCTTCTGGAAGTCCGGTTCTGGGACCGAGGGTGTGCCCAGATGTCAGCCCAGGGCTTTGATCCTGTTGCCACTGCTGGTCAGTCAGGGTCAGGGTGAATGGAGATCTGAAAGTTGGGGTCACTCCTGAGGATGGTGTGTGGTCAGAGAGGGAGCCCCTGTAGGAGCCAGGAAGTGCACATTGAGAGTCTACGTGTCTGGGACCTGGTGGACACAGCTGTGGAGGCCACAGGGCCATTAACAGAACAGTAAACCGTGGTGGCTTTGAGGTACCCTAGGCCTGGAGAGGCAGCCCGGGCCCTGGCTTGGGTCCTGTGGTACAGGGCAGGTGCTTGGGCTGCTGGCCTTCCTGGCACTGTGGGCAGTGCTCAGGCCCAGGGCTGGGGCTTCCTGGAGCAGGGTGTGGAGCTGGGAGTGGAACAGAGGAGCCATTGAGCTGCCACCTGGCCGCCCACAGGCACTGCGGGCTGGCATCAGAGAGGCCCACGCAGCCCAGGAGGCTCAGCTCCAGCCCTGGGCAGAGCACACTTCCTGTGGCTCTGACCAGGCCTGAGGAGGGAAGGGGGGCAGAGGGGACTGGGGGTATGAGAAGGGGCTGGGGGGCTGGGAGTAGAGACTTCGGGGACACAGCCTCGCCTGGCCCCCGAGGGACACCCCCCAGGTACATGCTTCCGCTTGCTCTGAATGAACAGGGGACAGGACAGCGGAGCCTTTCCTACTGTCCATCCTTCCTCCCCAGTGATGGCCCAGGGGTGACCTCAGGGAGGGTTTGGAGAGGACAACCAGCTGGGCTGGCAGGAAGACACCCAGTAACCCAAACATCTGCCACCAGAAAGCGGTGGTGATAAGTACAGTGTTGGGCAGGTAGAGAGAAGCCAAGGAGGACCGGGAGTCTTCTTAACTGGGCCTTTTCTCAGAGCACTGTGGAGCTTGTGCCAGGCTCAAGTCCCAGCAGTAGTGGGCTCCAGAGCCCCTTGGTCGGAGTGAGGCTGTGCCCAGGAGGAGTGGGGAGCAGGGCCACCTGAGAGGAGGGCCAGGGGTGCAGGGCTCTGGGGCGGTTGCTGGCGATGGCTGGGAGCATTTCCCAGCGCCTGCTGGAGCTGCACAGCCCGGGGTGAGGAGCTCCGGGCCGGGGTGGCACAGCAGTGGTGACAGGTGTAGGAGGTGGCGGTTGTCCAAGCAGGGAGGCCAGTTTGGGAAAAGGCGAGAGTCCTCCCTTGCCTTGCCACAGGCTCCGGAGCCACCTGGCCTGAGCGGAGTTCAGTCTCCACTGTTGTCACCCCCACGCCCCAAAAGCCTGTAACCGACTTGGAGAAAGGCTCCACTGTCCCAAGCCATGCCCCACCCTGAGCACCTCGGGCAGCACCGGGGGGTGAGTGGCAGTGGTGAGCTCCGTGGTGCAGGGTGTGGGCAGAGGGAGTGGCCAGAGCCCATCTTGGGAAGAGCGCTCCCCAGTTGGTGGAGGCCCGAGGTGAGGCCAGGCCTGGCCCCGTCTGCCAGAAGCCAGGGGAACTGGGGCCACCCTGATCTTGTGTCTGTCCCAGCACAGTCGAGATGCTGGAGGTAGCAGGTGGATGGGCCTTTGCAGAAGGGTGCAAGTTCCAATCCCGGGCGCCCCTCTTACATACACAGAACAATCTTGGGTGTTTTGATCTCTGACTGCCCTGGGCCTTCATTTCCTGCACGTGGGGTTGGTATCACAAGCCTGGGTGTCACACGGGTCACACAGCAGAAGGCCAGTGGCGGCTGTGAGGGCAGCACTTTCTCCACTTCCTTTCCTGTTTGTTGGGTGTCTGGGAGCCCCGATCTTGCCACCTCTCTGCCCCCTGCCTGCTCCCTTAACAGTTTCCATGCGTTCGGTCACCAGGTTTTGGAATTCCTTTTGAACTACCTGGAGTAGGTGCTTGTCCTGGGGGAACCCTTGGGCGGGCCACACCGCATCAGACGTGGCCCAGGGACATGCAGTTAGTGGGAAGAAAGGTGCGCACCTCGCGGGGCTGCAGAGGGGAGCCCAAGGCAGCCCCCATGGGACCTCTCAGCTTCCCTGGGGTGGGTCCAGGCTGGCCCAGGACTCCGCTGCTGTGGGCTGCCCTTCCACCACCTGAAACCCGCTCTCTGCATGCTTCTCCCCGCAGCTGGCCATCCTAGAAGACTACGCAGACCCATTTGATGTCCAGGAGGCTGGGGAAGTTTCAGCAGGTGCCTCGGGGGCCCCGGAGAAGATCCCCGAAAATGACGGCTACATGGAGCCTTACGAGGCTCAGAAGATGATGGCTGGTGAGTGAGGGGCCACAGGGGAGGGGTCCCCCGAGACCTGGGCTCTGTAGAGCAGGCTCTTGTAGACCCCTAGGTCTCAGGACTAATGCATGGGTCCCAAGGAAATTGGCGGGGAAGGTCCTTTGCCAGGCCCTTGGGAGGGTGCCTGTTGCTTTCAAGACGGTCACTTTGGAGAAGGAGCTTGATCTGTAAGACGATCTCACAACCAAAAGTCAGACAGAAGCCTTCAGGATTAGAAGGGCAGGATAGCAGCATGGGCCAGGAGCCAAGGCTCCCCAAAAGACAGTCACTAGCTCCAGGGTGCTGTTAGGAATTTGGAACATTGACGTGTCAGACACACATTAGAAATAGCGATGTGATGGCCGGAGTCCCGCGATAATCAGGGCAGCACCAGTCCAGGGCAGCTGAGAGGGGCTGCTGCGCGGGAGGTGCTTCCCAGACTGCAGCAGAGCCTTTGGACTTGTTCCAAAAGGGGTGTGGAATCATCCTCAATTCCTGAGCGAGACAGAAAGGAGGATTACTGAGTCCTTTGTGTGCAGAATGGATCGGAAGAACTGGGCGTCAAGTTGGAGCCGGGCGGGCGGGGTGGCACACACCTGTAATCCCAGCCCTCGGAGGCCGAGCTGAAGGCCAGGCTGGGCTCCCTCTCTCGAGGCTCGCAGGACTGCGTGGGAGACGATGTGTTCAGACAAGGGCCGCAAAAACAGAAGGGAGGGGGAGAGAGGCAGTCGGACTATTGGTTGGGAAATTTGGGGCATCTTCAGGGGCGGTTATTAAGGCCAGTTTCCTCCTCTCCTGAGCCTGGAAATAACAGAAAGGAGATGAAAGAAACGGGCAGTGGACAGAGCTTGGAAGTGTCAGCCGACTGGAGGGAGAGGCTCAGCAGCGCTGCCGCCTCGGGCCTCTTGGCCGCAGAGCCAAAGTCGCCTGCTCAGGCTGGGGCTGCTCGCTGCACAGGGAGGAGGACCCCGGCCGGTCTGTTCTCCAAGATCTGCGCAGAGCAGAGCCAGGCCGGGGCAGAGTGTGTGGAGCACCACCGTCCCTGGAGACAGGAGCTGCGGGGTTGAGGCTCGCCCTGGCCATCATCTGGACAGGGAGAAATGGGGTGAAGGTCGCCCCATGCCAACAAGGGACAGGTGGGGTCCAGAGAAGCACGTAGGGTCAGGTCCACCGAGAGCGTGCGCTGGGCTGCAATGGAGGAGGAGAGCAGTGGCTGCCTTCCACAGCTCTGTGGTGCCCATCAGCTTCTCGTGGGGGCTGGTGATCCCCAAAACTCAGCAGCTGGGGAGAAGGTTGGGAGGGGTGTGACGTCATGGGAGCGTCTCTCCGGCCGTGGGAAGGGGACTGGAGGTCTGGATTGCCTAGGTGTCGGGATCTGGCAAGGTCAGGGTCCAGGGTGGGGAGAAAGAGGGTGACCAGGGGCATGGGAGACGGCAGGGAGAAGAGAGAAGACTGCTGGCTCGGGAGAGGGGAGGGCTTCCGGGAGGGCGTGGCCCTGGGGAACGGTGACAGCAGTGGGGACAAGAGGGGGTAAATGAACTGGGCAACAGAGGTGGTGGGCGAGTGCAGGGCTGTGACTCAGCCCCCTGGGACATATCAGCTTAAGCTGCTCAGTAATTGCTGTGTGTCACGGGACCCTTTTTTTTTTCTTTTTGAGACAGGGTCTCACTATATAGTTCAGGCAGGCCTTGAATCCACAAGGAATCCTCCTGCCTCAGCCTTCTGAGTGCTGGGAATTCAGCCATACCTGATTGCCACGCCCGCTCTAGGGCATGCTTTTTCTGTCCTTTGCACTCCTGTGAGCCTGGTGCTTCAAGAGCCCTCAAGTGTTTGGTTTAGAAGGGTGTCCTTTCTCCCCTCTGCCCTGCCCTCCCTTCCCTTCCTCTCCCTTCCCAGCCCTTGTACAGCCCAGAGTAATTTTGAGGGTGACAGCCCCAGGAGGTGTGGCTGCTGGGTTCCCCTCAGGTCTCGGGCCAGACTCATACCTCTCCTGCATCCTTGCCCTGGCAGAGATCCGGGGCTCCAAGGAGCCAGCTGCCCAGCCCTTGCCTCTGTACGACACCCCCTATGAGCCGGACGAGGAGGCCCCCAGCCCGGAGGGCGAGGCTGCCCCCTGGCCCCGGGAGTCTCGCCTGCCGGAGGATGACGAGAGGCCCCCAGAGGAGTACGACCAGCCCTGGGAGTGGAAGAAAGAGAGGATTTCCAAAGCCTTTGCTGGTGAGTCTGGGCGGAGACGTTTAACAGGTCAGACGATGCAGTAGCTATGCACGTGCGTGTGTGTGTGCATCCGTGCGTGTGTTTGTGTATGTGTGTGCATGCACAAACGCACATATGTGTGTCACTCAAAGTCCCAGGTTGTGGCTCCTTGTGGAGGGCACTGCACACCGGGTTTGTGGCCCCAGGGGGATTCAGTGGACACTTTGATGAGTCCCCTGATGGCTGAGCGAGGATCCGCTGTCCCGTCGCAAGCCGAGCCAGCGTGGCTCCCAGCAGACCCCAGCCCCTTGCCTGCCCCGCAGCCAGCCTGGGAAACAGCAGCTCCCTCCTCGGCCGGCCTGGTCAGCTTCCCGTAAAGCACAGGCCTGGGAGGACAGACGAGGATGGGCCGTTTATCTTCCAGAGATCAATACTGTTTGGATCGCCTAATGGGAAAATCTATGCCCGTCATTAGGAAACCTCGTTAGCAGCCAGGCAGCTGCCTGCCTGTGGCCTCCCTCTTCCCGGGACAGGTGTTAAATTTCAAGACAGCATCTGTCCCCTGCCTGTCCTGACAGCCTGAGGCTGTGCTGCCAGCCTGGCCCCTGCGGTGAGGGCAAGGGAGACAGCGGCCCCCATCCTGCTTCTGCACCTTTCCTGGCCCCTCTGGGCCCTCGAGGGCTGCGAGAGGTGGGAGGAGCCAGGGCCGCCTGGCTGCCTGAGAGACCTGCCCGAGCCTCCCACTGGCCACAGTCCTGCTCTTGCCCCTCCTGCCTCAGCTGTCCTGTGTCTCAACCTCTGCCTCTCTGTGTCTCCATCTCTGTCACTGTCTTTCTCTTCCTTCTGCTGCTGGCTCCAGTTGACATAAAGGTCATCAAAGACCTACCTTGGCCTCCGCCCGTGGGACAGCTGGACAGCAGCCCCTCCCTGCCCGACGGGGACAGGGACATCTCCGGTCCAGCCTCACCCCTCCCCGATCTCAGCCTGGAGGACAGCAGCGGTGGGTCCCAGGGGGTGGGTCCAGGGTGACAGGTCCTCTTGCCCCTGCGGACTTGGGCCGGAGGAGCCCAGAGGTGGGGCAGGGCTAGGGAATGCGACCCACTGGCCTGGGAGCAGGGAGGGACAAAATGCATGTTCCTCTCGTGGGAGCTAGCTGTGCCCAACATGCCACAGAATTCATTTTATTTTATTTTTTATTTTCAGTAGTGGGATTGAAGCTGGGCCTTCACACTGAGCAGCACCCCAGCCTTTTGTGTATCTTTTACTTTGAGACCCACTCTTGCTAAGTGGCCCAGACTGGGTTTGAACTTGCCTCAGCCTCCCAGCGAGGAGGGATTACAGGCGTCCACCACACCAGGCAGAACCGCACTCCTGGGCAGAGGCGGGGGCACTGGCACAGAAGCCTCGGCATGCGTGAGGGAGAGGATCTGTCCTGGCAGCTGGTGATCGCAGGACAGTAAGGGCTTGAAAGTAGTGAAGAGCTGGGTAGAAAAGAGTAGTAAAGGGCGCATGCCTATAATCCTGGCACTCAGAAGGCTGAGGCAGGAGGATTGCTGTGAGTTCAAGGCCAGCCTGGGTTACATAGTGAATTCAAGGCCAGCCTGAACTACACAGTGAGACCCTTTCTCAAAAGAAGAAAATGGTAAAGGAGAGAGAACTGGGAGAAATACAGCCCCGGAAAGTCTGTGCCTTGAGTGTGTGGTGGTGGCTGTGGGTGCTTTGGCAGCTGAGAGCCAGCCAGGGTGTTGTGCTGGGGTGGCAGCTGGTGGGCTCCCAGACCTGGGAGGGCAGAGCCCACTCTGGGCTTTGGGGAAGGGTGGTGGGCAGGCGGCCGTCTGGCGGCGTGGGCAGGATTAGCCTGTCAGGATGCACCGGGGACTCGGGTAATTGTTCTCCGATCAATAAGTCATTTCTGCAGAACTGCGTGGCAGGGTGATTTGGAGAACGGTAATGAACTCTGAGGAGGAGAAAGAAACAATATTATCAGGCTGATGCCCCGGAGCGGGTGGGGGCTGTCAACTGCTCCTGAGGAAGCCACTAGGCGGTTTCCTGGGTAGCTGCCTCCCCAGAGGGCGGGCCAATGTGGTGAGGAAGGCCGAGCCCCAAGCCGGGGTCTGCACGTCTGGTCCAAAGTTGGGGAGGGGACCCCGTGGCTGCCACTGGAAGCCAGGGTCCCCGATGTCCCTGACCCATGCGTTCCCCGCAGCCCAGTTTGAAGGATCCGAGAAGAGCTGCCTGTCGCCTGGCCGAGAGGACAAGGGGCAAGCACCTCCCCGGCTCCCTGCTGCAGCGACCCCCAAGCCAGCCAAGGCCCTGGGCACCGAGCCTGGCAGCCCCCTGGGGGAGTGGACGGACCCCGCGCTGCCTCTGGAGGACCAGGTGTGAGTGTCTACGTCCACCTGGCTGCTGTTAGGGCTTCCCCGCAGGGCACAGGGCGGGCCAGGCCCCCAGACGTGTCCCCTCTCCTCTCCCCCAGCTGGTACCACGGAGCCATCAGCCGCACGGACGCCGAGAACCTGCTGCGGCTGTGCAAGGAGGCCAGCTACCTGGTGCGCAACAGTGAGACCAGCAAGAACGACTTCTCCCTGTCCCTCAAGTGAGTGGGGCGGGGGTGGGGCGCCCGGGCTGTGGGGCTGGCCCTGCTGGCCAGGGGGGGCCGCCAGCCTCAGCCACAGCCCAGAAGGCTGCTGGTACTCACCAACTGTGTGGCCCCAGGAGGCTGAGGCAGGAGGATTGCTTTGACTTTGAGGCCATCCTAGGCTACATAGTGAGTTCAAGGCCAGCCTGAATAGCATGGTGAGACCCTGTCTCAAAAACAACATTTTAAAGTGGACAGTTAAGGAATTTCTAAACTACATATACCTGGGGAGAAGGCTTCTCATTCCACTTCAATAAACGATACAAGAAAAATTCCAGGCTAGGTAGCACACGCCTGTAATCCCTGCATT
Source organism: Hydrochoerus hydrochaeris (assembly GCA_004027455.1). Lineage (NCBI taxonomy): Eukaryota > Metazoa > Chordata > Mammalia > Rodentia > Hydrochaeridae > Hydrochoerus > Hydrochoerus hydrochaeris. Next base: position 28,517 of record PVLA01010844.1, read on the forward strand.
TGGGAGGCTGAGGCAAGAAGATCATTGCAGGTTCAAAGCTGAACTATATAGTTGCGTAGAGTGAGATCCTGTCTCAAAAATCTAAAGTGAAGATATAAGAGAAAAAAAAAAAAAACAATAACAACGCCAAACTTGAGTTAGGTAACCTGAGTTCTATGCTTGGGTTTGATAAAACCAGCTGGTACACACCAGTGGTCCCAACACTCTGGAGCCCAGACCGGAGGATGATAGACTTGGAAATTAGTTTAGGCCACGGAGCAAGTTCAAGGCCAGCCTGAACTACATTCCAAGTCTGTCTCAGGAAACAAAAACACAAAAAAAATTTTTTTGTTTACAAAACTTCACATGGCATATTGTTTCCAATAATGACAGCTAGAATGCATGGTGGATTCAGGAATCACCCCCAAACCAACTCACCACGCTTTGCCAGATTGCTTTCTTTTTATACACACTAAATAGATTCAGGGGATTAGGACTTACTCAAGGTCACCAGCTAAATCAAGTCCCCAATCCAAGCTATAGCAGACGGCGGTACTGTACACCCACAGGCTCTTGCTAGTAGAGAAACTGAGGCAGGAGGCTCACTTAAGCCCAAACAAGAACAACATAGCAAGACCCAGTTTCAAGAAAAAAAAATATATATATGTATATTCTCCAATGTGGGAATTGAACCCAGCTCCATCTGACTGAGGGGCTCTGCCATGTGTCCCTGGGGTCTTCTGGGCCCAGCCAGGGGAGATGCAGGGATCTGGCTCCCTGGTGCAGACTGGGAGCCAGCTGACCAGCCCTGGCTGCACCCCAGCCCAGGCTGATCTGCCCTCACCACTGCCTCTGTCTGCCAGGGCCTCGTTTGCATATAAATGGCTTCTCTGAAATACAATTATGGTTTTTCTTCTCTCCCTAATGGAAGGGCTTTCACTAGTAATTAAACAGCTTCCTCCAAAGGCTTGGCCAGCCCTAGCCCTGTGGCCAGCCAGTCCCACCCGGCCCCCCAGGGTCTGGCGAGGGCCTTCCTGGGCCATAATGGACCCTGCTGATCTGGATGAGGGAGGCACGGCCGGCCGCCCTCCCTGGTGGTCTGGGATGCCCCGGAGGCTGGCACTCCGGGCAACCTGCAGGAAGAAGTAGTGTGCCACCGGGGGAGCAGGTCAGGAGGGCAGGCTGTGGCCTGGCTGTGGAGAGGTGCACATGGTGTGGGGGGTTCTCATGGCTGCCCGCAGGGGCTGCCAGTGCCAGCCCCAGGCTTTTATCTCAGTTCTGCAGAGCCTCACACACTGGCCTCACCCAGCCTCCTCCGGGCTGCCAGACTCCCGGGAGGAGCTACCCCACCCCCAGCTGTCCGGGGCTGTCTCTCTGGCCTGGCTCCCAGGGAGTGAACTGCCAGCCTGGCCTCTGAAGACGGGAGCCTAAGGACAGAACCCCAAGTCCTGCCCTTGTCCCTGAGTCGGTCTTGGCCCAGGCAGGCTTCTGGGCCTCTCCAAACAGCCGTTACCCAGCCTGTGGGTTTCAGGCCAGGACCTAGCAAACCACATGGGTGGTAGTTTGGATACTTGTGCCTGGGGTGCAGGGCTCACTCGCATGTCCTTGCCCCAGGCTGAGGGCCCAGGACCTGGGGGCCTTGGCATGAAGCGACTCCAGGGTGGGCAGGGAGATAGGCGGGGCAGCGGAGCCTCAGCTTTTGGATGATGTCACTCCAGCCCCCAGGGTTCATGGAGGAGCCAGGGCTGGTGCAGGGTCCAGAAGGGGGTGCAGGGATGTGCTGGAAGCACAGCCCACATCAGTACCCCCACCTCTGCACCCACCCTGCCCTGCCCGACTCCCACTAGCCCTCTGCTGGCTTTGGAGCCTTGGGAGTTGTGGGCACTCGGAGAGCTGAAGGTGCCCGGGTGGGCGCCCAGAGCCACCCCACACCAGGGTCTCTTTTCCCTCCTAGGAGCAGCCAGGGCTTCATGCACATGAAGCTGTCCCGGACCAAGGAACACAAGTACGTGCTGGGCCAGAACAGCCCCCCCTTCAGCAGTGTGCCGGAAATCGTGCACCACTATGCCAGCCGCAAGCTGCCCATCAAGGGGGCCGAGCACATGTCACTGCTGTACCCCGTGGCCATCCGGACTCTGTAGACGCGGGGCCGGACGCTGGGGCAGACTCGGATCCGGCCTGGGCACCTGGTCGAGGGCCTGGAGGGTGCTATGGAACTTGATCCTGCCACCTGGCGTCCCCTTGCCCTGGGGTCTGTAGACGCCGCAGATTCCTTAATTTATTGTAAACGGGGAGGCGTGGGGGCCGCGGACGGGGGGCTTGTCCGGAGCCCCGGGACCCTGAGGTCCCCGGGAGGCGCCTCCCGCCCAGCCTCCCTCTGCCCTGGGTCCGCGGCGAGGACGTGCGCGCGCTCCCCAGCTCCTGGTCAGCGGCGATAAATAAATCGATCCTGCCAGGCACTATCGCGTCCGCACCGGGCCCGCGCGGGAGGGAGCGTGCGCAGCCGGGCGGCCGCGGGGAAAACGCTCGCGGCATCAGCGTCCCGGGTTGCAAGAGGCAGCCAGGGGACAAAGAGCCGGACCCTGGAGGCCGCAGCGCGCGGGCTGGCCGGGGGTGCCCCCTAGCGGCCGCACCTCTCGCTGTCCCCCGCCCTCCTCCGCGAGTGGGCGGGCAGACCGCGCCCCTCTGCTGCGCCTGTGCCCTGGCAGGGCTGGCCAAGAGCCTGGTACCGACCCCTCCCACGAGCGAGAGTCTCCTCCAGGGGCTGCTGGGAAGTGCGTGTGTTGATCTGATCAATGTAGCCAGGCCAGCTCAGGCTGAGCCCCCTCTCCCAGGCTCTGCACCCTCTCTGCCCCTTCTGAGCTGCCCTCCCAGGCCCTGGACTGGTAAAGGCCCCCAGGACGCCGAACCCTGCGCATCTCCTTCACCAAGTGGAGACTGGCTGCAGGGGTGGGCACTTCCTCCTCACCTGCCCTGGGCCGAATAGGGAAACCTGGAAGCGGGAAGCTGATTGATTTATTAAGGAGCTAGAGCCGAGGGTGCGGGGCGCTGCATAGCTAGCTGTGGGCCGGGGTCAGGCCTCGGTGCCAGGATGACAACCTGGGAGAGGGGGCAGGTTGGCTTAGCGGCCTCGGAGGGCTTCCTATAAACTGCCAGCCCTTCTGAAAGCTGCGGCCTTTCCAAATGAGGACTGCAAGCTGCCAGCACCTGCGGCCTCACTTGGTCCGCAGCCTCACGGTCACCTACATACAAGCACGCGTGCACACTTGCACGCGCACACTGCTTGTTGCCTTTTGTTTTTGTCCGTACCCAAGGAGAAAGGCTTCACTTTGCCCCAAACCAGAAGCTCAGCCGTGCTGGGTTCTTGGACATTGCCTCCCCTTCTACAGGCTGGAGCACATACGGGGGCCCGCGGAGTCACACAGGACCACCGAGCACAGCCGCGTGGACCACGCTGGGCAGTGGTCGGTAGGCGGCAAAAGGCAGAGGCAGCCGGAGACGGGCAGTGCCGGGTGGCTGTGGGCACCAGGGTAAGCCCCTGGGAGGGGCCTAGAAGTTCTCGTAATGGTGGGAGAAGTGGGTGCGGTCCTGCCGGTTGATGAGCTGACAGGCCTTCTCCACGTTCTTGGTCATGCCGGGGGGTCCGCAGCTGAACACCCCGATCTTCCGGACCTGTAGTGGGAGGAAGTGGTTAGGTCTCCCATGTTGTCCAGGGGCAGGGCTGGCTCCCTGATCACGCAGACCTTCAGGAACCCCCAGTGTCCCCAAGGAAGGCTTGCTGGGGACCACGAGTGGGGTGGGTTTGCTCAGTATTAATGGTGACGTGGCCGAGTCTACGGCACGGAGCAGCTGGATTATTCTGCTCGGCCGCTTTGACAGTGCAGGGTGGCTGCAAAGCTCAGTGTGAACCCCCTCCCCATCCTTTTCCACCCACTGCGCCCCGCCCCCATGTCCTGGGGGCCAAATCCCCAGCAGCAGCCACTTCCATCCCTGGCAGGGTGGGTTGGGGACCGCAGGGAGGAGAGGTGTAATAGCCTGGTGGGGGCGCACTGACCTGGGGGTGCACCTCCTGCAGGGAGTTGAAGAAGGCCTCGAACGGGGGCCGGCCGAAGTGCGTGATGGAGCGCAGGCCCGTGAACAGACTCCGGTTCAGCACCTTCTGGAAGTGCCGCTCGCAGATGTACTGGGGGGACGCGCGGGGTCACAGCCCGACCTGCGGGGCCGACCCCCAGCCCCGCCTGTCCAGCCCGCGCCTGCCTGGTACCAGCATGGTGGTCCTGAGGTCGAACTTCTCGGCCAGCTGGGTGATGTAGATGTGCACAGAGACCAGGTCCTGGCGGTCATTCTCCTCCACCTCGCGGATGATGTCGGCCAGCCACTCGAACTGCCGCTGGGTCCGTGTCACCCAGATGAAGTAGATCTGGGAAGCGGGGTGCCGGCTCAGCCCAGGCTCCCTACATCCCGCATCTGGGTGCTTTCCCAGACCACACTTTCCTGCTTTAGCCTGCTCGGGCCTCTGCGAGGACGGCCTGGGACATGGCATACACACTTGCGCCCCAACCCAGGCCCTAGGGTGGGAGAGGTGGAGCAGGGCAGTGAGAAGCCAGGCCTGGAGCCGAAGTGCACCAAGGGGAGGCAGCAGTCTGGGGCCGGCCTGTCCCATGCACCCTCCTGTGGGCCCTGCTAGGCGGAGGCTGCTCGAGAGGCATGGGCACCCTGTGAGTGCTGATGACACATGGGCCAGGCTTCTGCCCGCTCGCTCCGGCTTCCCTGACTCATCTGCCAGCCCCATGACGAGCAGGGGCCTGCCGCTGGCCCAGCCAGAGGGAAGGGGCCCAAGCCAGCAGAAAGGCCGGCCTGCCTTGCCACCTCTTGTCCCTCCTGAAGCTGAACCAGTTTCACCCAGCCCCACCCGAGGCGTGCCCTGCCAGGTCCTGGCCCTCAGTGTTCCAGGGACTCTCAAGGGCGACCCTACATGATCCCCCATGACCAGGTGCGGGAGCCTGCATGTGTCAGGAAGCCAGCTCTGTCCATCAGGGTCTGGGGTTGTTGTGACACCAGCTGCTGGTCAGGCCATCTGGCCCTGCCCAACTCAGGGACTGAGAACAGCAACAGTAAGGGAGGTCCAGGTAGGGCCCAGAGGGGCTGGGGTACAGGCAGGAGTGGGCACTCACTTTCTTACAGAACACTTGGCAGCTGACGGATGACTTGAAGACCAGGTCTTTGAGGATGGAAGCGAAGGGGGTGACCCCGATGCCTCCTCCCACCAGCACCGACACCTCAAACTTATGCCACTCCTGGTGCCCCTCTCCAAAGGGACCGTCGAGGTAGAGCTGCGGGGAGGGGGAGGGCTGTGGTTCAGCTCGGCCTCCACCATAGCCCTGAAGCCAGAACTGGCCGGCAGCAAAAGGCAGGGACACGGCAGCAACCACGCTGGCCAAGGGGACAGGAGCACCAAGAGCCTCTCAGGCTACCGAGTACCTTTGGGTACTTGGCAGCGGTGTCACCAGTCGGGGGCGAGTAGAGCTCCCGGAGGCGGGTGGTCCAGGGCCCCGCCGCCCGGATGTGCAGACTGAGTGTGTCCTCGTGGGGTGCAGAGGTCAGCGTGAAGGGGTGGTACTCATTGGTCCCCAGAGCCAGGCAGGCAATCCGTACCCACTGCCCCGACTTGTACTCGAAGCCCTGGGGCCGCTGGAAGCGCAGGTGGGTCACTCCTGGGCAGGAAAAGCAGGTGGGGTGTGGGATCCAGAGTCCCCCCAACAAGCCCAGCTCCACCTCTGGAATATGACAGGGAGGGTCCCATCATCCATACAGGCCCAGGGCAGCAGGCAGGGGCGCCGGCCTCGGTTCCGGGAAAGCACTTCCCACCAGGCTCCTGGGCAGGCCCGGACCCCTCTGCAGGCCCAGGCCGGGAGATGTGGTCCAGGCTCCACCCGCACCACGACAGCCTCCAGGCCGGTACCTGAGGGCAGCAGCTCGGCCTTCACCACGCCGATCTCCACCTTCTTCCGGCTCAGGCTCACCAGCTTGTCCCCCACATAGATGAGCGCGGGGACCAGGAAGAAAAGGTGGAAGCGCGGCAGCTGGATCAGAGCGAAGCTGCCGTGGATGATGAGCTGGGGACCAGAGAGCAGCGCTCAGGCCAGGGACAGGCAGGCGGGGGACACGCGTGCGCTCAGGCCCAGGGACAGGCAGGCGGGGGGACACGCGTGCGCTCAGGCCCAGGGACAGGCAGGCGGGGGACACCCGTGCGCTCAGGCCTCTGTGCTCCCCACTCTGCTCCAGCATCCTGAGGAATGGGAATCGGTGGGAATCCGAGGAAATGGGCCTGCTCCCCATTCCCACCACCACCTGCACCGAACCTCGCAGGCTGCTACCCTGATTGCCCCCCAACGGCCCCCCAACTTCCGCCTTTAGTAGTGTGCATCCATGTCCATGTCCATGTCCACAGCGGGGAGCTGGCATGCGCACATCTTTTTAGGTCTCTTGCCCACTTTTCTGGCACCTGGTGCTCCTGCCCAGGCTGCCAGGGGATCCTTTGTGGCTGCCTCTGCCCCCTCTTCAGGTCTCAGGAGACACACCACCTCCTCGGGGACACCAGTCATCACCCATTGCCATGTGTGCTGCGGTGTCCCCACTGGGCTGGGGAAACCCACTCAGAGCTGGCACTAGGAACCGCTGGGACAGTTCTCCAGTCTGTCCCTCTCTTTGAAGGGCTAAGAACACCCAAGGAAAAGCCACGAGATAAGTGGCAGGCACGGTCCCCACGCTGACCCTCTGCCCGGCGGTGGCAGACACAGTTGGTCCCAGGCCTCCCACTCACTGCAACTGAGCCTGGTCCTGAGCTCCTGCCCCCAACATCCCTTCCCGACCATGTTTGTTCCCATTCTTGGCAGCCTGTGGACACAAGCGACATAGCCCCAGGTTCCTGCTGCCACCGCCGCCGCCACCACCCCTGCCTCGGAGGCTCCGCTGCTCAGCTACTCTCGGCCCGCTCGGCAGCTCCAGCCTCCCACCACCCCCACCCTGGGTGCAGCCCCTTCCTCCTGTGCCCCACCCTGCGGCGTGGCTACTGTCACAGCATGTCCCACCACCCCCTGGTCCTGTACCACTCATGCCAGCCTGCTTCTCTGCACCCTTAAGAGTCCCAGGTGTTCCCACCCGCCCTGGGTTCATGCCTGTCCTGCACCCTGCATGGCTCTCCAGGGACCACTCAACCCTGTCACCAAGGAGTTGAGCTTCCCAGTACCCCCTGGCCAATTCAGCCCAAGGCAAACTGTCCTCCATGCTCTCAGCTCTCACCGTGGGGATGCTGGGCTCAGCACAGAGTCCTGAACTTGTGTCTCTTTTGATTGCTTCCCCAAATTCCTAAGGGCAGGGCTTGAGTCTCCACCTCCACTGCCTCACACAGGGCTGGCAGGTGAGACCCTCTGCGACCTCCAGCACAGGCTTAAACCTGGTGCAAAACCACGCATCCTCCCGAGCCCTCCCTGCCGGTGCTCCCTGCCCAGCCCCAAGGCTCCTTCCAAAGCCTCCAGCCCTGCGAGCACAAAGGCAGGGCCAGCGACCTCCCGCTCTGCTTGTGCATCCCATTTTCTGCTGCCATGCTTTTCCTACCACAAAGCTGCTGCAGACTGCCGGCTGGCTGGCGGCCTGGGCAGCAGAGCAGACCGCTGTCTCTGAAGCGCCGGGCCTGCCATTCGGCCTGAATCGGCGGGCTGGCGCCCAGCCCCAGCATCTGCTCTGCCCCGGGCTCCTGTCCTGTCACTTCCCTTTCTGCTGCAGATCAAGCAGCCATGTCCGGGAGGGATGGAGGGAGGAGGGTGCCTTGGCCTTGCCATGGCATGGATGCTCTGAACCCAGAAACAGCCAGCAAGGGGGCCTGGTCCTCAGCCACTGGGCTGGCTGTTGGCTGGGTCTCCCCGACTCCAAAGATGCTGCTTGATCACCAGCTTCAGCCAATGAAGCCATGGCTCAGGGCACCCCACCCGTTATTTGGCAGAACAAACTAATTAGCTTTGGTTTCCAAAGAAGGGAGTGATTTCTCAGGAAACAGACATCATCAGTTCTAGGAAAATCTTAAGCCACCTCGTGGCTCAAGTGCAAGGACAGCACAGGGAGCAGGGATGCGGGAACAACCCTGCCCCCAGCTGTCAGAGAGGACAGAGCTGGGAGGAGGCAGCCAGACAGGCGACCAGGCTCCCGCTCTTTGTCTTAGAACAAAGGAGACCCTTGTGTGCGGCTCGGCTCGGCCTGAGATACAGAGGGCGCTCAGATGGGTTCTGACGCTGGCAGCCAGTCACCTGGCATCTGGTGTAGGGATGTGGGGATCTGGGACTTGGGTTGGCTTCTCAACCAGCCTCAGGGTGCTCTCCAGGGTACTTACTGCCTGGTCCCTGAGGGAAGCAGCAGGAAGAGCCAGCTTGGGACTAACCAGGTGACACTGCTAATAACAAACTCGGGGCAGGATGAAGGGACGAGAAGAGGAGACGGAAGGAAGCATGGGACCCAGATTAAAAAGAAGGGGGACAGTGCGATTTGTGCTGGGCATGGTGGCACAAACCTGTAATCCCAGCACTCAAGAGGCTGAGGCAGGGGAAATGCTACACATTCAAGGCCAGCCTGGGTTATACGGTGAGTTCAAGACCAGCCTGAACTACATAGTGAAACTGTCTCAAAAAAAACAAAAAAAAAGTTCAGTTTAGCATTCCAGCTGAAGATGTTGTGAGACAGTTCACTAACTTCAGAGGTAGCGTTTGTCTGGGTGGGGTTTGCTTAATGTACCCCAAAATACTATTAGAATCAAAACAGCAGAACCCACCTAAAAAACACTGATGCTCCTTTAGGTGTAGGCCATGCACCCAGGAGCCAACACCAGGCCCCAGAGGCAGAGAGACACCAAGCGACAAGGGGGTCCAGTGGGCTCAGCCTGCCCCACCCTGGGCCGAGTCAGGGGAGCCAACCTGCAGCCTCCATGTCTCACCAGGGAGGGGAGGGGACCCTTGAAGTGCTGGGGGTGGGGAAGAGGACCACTGTCCCACCCCACACTGGCCCGGCCTGCAGCCGGAAACCCTACCAGGATGTAGAGCACCACGTAGAGGTGGTGCGTCAGCCAGAAGCCCCGGAAGCTGTGGCGGCGGAAGTGGTGGGAGGCGAAGACGTACATGACGGCCAGGACCAGGAGCAGCACGACCCCAGTGAGGCCTGCGAAGGGGACAGGATGGGGCTGTTCTTGCCCAGGGATGGCAGGTGTGGGGGGGTCCCCTCTCCTCCTCCCGACACCACTGACCTGAAGAACCTCTCAGGTCCACCACTCACTGCCCTGAACCTTGTCCCTGGGGCTATTTTTGCCCCACAACATCTCTGAGCCAGGACCTCACACTGAGCTGCATCCCCAGCCCACCTGCCTGCTTCTTTCTCCTTTCTTTCCTCATTTTTTTCTCTTTCACTTTCTTTCTTGCTTTTTAAATACTGAGACAAAGAGTTTCACTAAGTTGCCCAGGCTGGCCTTGAACTTGTGTCCGCCTGCACAGTCTCTCCAGTAGCTGTGATGACAGGTGTGCACCACCACTGCCGACTACCTGGCCCTGGCCTCGTAGGGCAAGGTTTGGTCTTGGCCCCTGCACCATCCACGAGGTGGCCACTGGACACAGCACGAGCACTGGCACTATCAGTAAGCAGGTGGGACCACGCTGTCCTGCTCATTCGCAGCCCCGGGTCCCTTCCTTTTATTGAGGATTCCAGGCCAGGCACTGATGCTGGGGTGGGGGAAGGGAGTCACAGAAAAGGATCCTTTGGGTGATCAAAGAGGAGAGAGGCAGAAATTAGGAGGATTAGAGCCCCGCAGAATGGAAGAGCAAAGGTTAAAGAGGGCTCTCAGCAAAACCTGTAAAGTGGTGATGGGGAGGGGAATGTGAACCCAGCTTTATCCCCTCAATCCCAGAGAGCAGGAATTCCCGAGCAGCCTCTGAAGTTCAAAGCAGAATGTTTTAGGATTCAGAAAGAATTTATAAGAATCCACGCTGTGTTTCACGGAGTAGCAACTATAGGAAGGGAACGGGCTGGAAATATAAATAGGTTCACAGCTAATAGCTCTAAAGTGGGGGATCACAGAGAGTTAGGCACATGCCCCTCATCAACCTTTGCCAAGACATCCTACAAGAGAGGGGCTCCTGTCTGGCCTCACAAACAGCCTGGCCCCCTTCACACAAATGGGGCACAGCATTCCTCAAGGCTACAGTACAGGTAGGGTGGGTCAGTTAGCCCAATGTGGGAAGGAGCTAGTTAGTCCCAAGTAGGGGACTGGAATGCAGAGTCAACCTGAGTCTCTTACTACCCTGGATGAGTGCCCCAGGCCAGGGTGTGGGGCCCAGCTCACCCAGCAGGCTGAGCCAATTGGAGCTCCTCTCACCTGGTACTGTCTGGAAAAACCACCAGTAATACTTCTGGGGAAGCTCCGACCTGTAGGGAGGGGACAGCAAGGGGGGACCCTGAGAGATACACTCTGGGAACCCTAAGAGAGGCACCCCGACCAACCACCAGTCTCTGCTTCTTCTGACTTGGGGTTAAAGCTTGGGTTGCCCCAGATTTGGAAAGAGGGTATGTGTCTTTCCATCTGCTAGGAGTGTGTGCGTGCACGTGCGCGCGCGCGCACGCGCACACACACACACACACACACACACACACTCACCCGTTGTCATGGAAGAGGCCAGGGAAGAGGCAGGACAGCACGCTGAGCGGGCTGACGGAGAACAGGTACACATTCACCACGTGGCCAGCACTGTGTAAGACTAAGGGGGACCAGACAGGCACGGTGACCCCAGGGTACCCTGTGGGGTGCTCAGCACCTTTCCCAGAGGAGGATCCCCACCAAACAGAGTGGGGAGGGCTGGAAAAGGAACCCAGTGGACTGAGCTTCTAACCTCTCAAAAACCTGCCGGTCCTCCCCTAAACCACCCGTGAACACACCCACGTAATTCTCGAGCTAAACCACTAGAAGCACCTTCCTTTGGTTTTGCTCGCAGAGTTATGTTTTTGAACACAGAAACTGAGAAAGATACGTTATGTGCACCCAAGTGTGAGCCGTTCGTCAGCAGGAATCTGGTGAGACGCCCACAGCCAGAGGAGCAAGGGCTCAGCGATTGCGAGGTGGTGCAAAGAGATCTGACAAAAGCTGAGACCAAAGAACACCGCAGGAAGACACACTGCCCGGAATCCCCCTCAGGATCCTCTCCCAGCTGTGAACACATTCATCCCAGTCCTGGGTCACCACTCTTTACAGTGGTTCTGGAAGTCCTCTTTCATGACTGTCTTTACTTCTCAGCGTAACTAAAGAGAGCGGTGAGGACTGAGCCTGGCTAGGGCCACGGCTTAAGTGCATTGGAAGCAAGTCAGGATTCTGAGGGGATTTCAGGGCAATGTGCCTTTTAGGGTAACAGGTTTTAGAATTTAAATGCGTGCCAGTCTCTTCCAGTCACCACACCAACAGCCAGGACCATCTGCATCCTCTGGAACGGCACACAGATGGTTCACACGCATGGGGGGGAGGGGAGGGAGAGGGGGGAGGCGCCCGGCGGGGCCGCCCTGCCTGTGAGCACGATGGCCGTGCCCGCGATGAGGCGGTGGAAGTCCACGGCGGCGTCGAAGGGGATGTAGCGGTTGAGGAAGGTCTCCCGCAGGAAGGTGATGAGGTTGCGGCACATGGTGAGCAGGATGTAGGAGAACATGAAGGAGACGCTGGCCGCCGTGCCCCGCGACAGGATGATGCCCACACGGGTGGTGTCCGTGATGCCCTTGTGGTGGGCGGCAAAGGCGTAGTCTGCAGAGAGGGACAGTGCAGCTGACACGGCACTGGTTAGGAATACTTCTGCTCCCCCGTCCTCAGGTCCTGGCCGGCTGGCACCCACAAAAGGCCACCCTGTACTGACTCTAGCAGGTGCCATGCACAGGCAGCCTTCGCCTGTCAGTCACCTCAGACCCCACCCCTAGAGCTGCCTGTCACCCCAATAGGCCCCGCCCCCAGGGCAACAGTTACTGCAGGCCCCACCCCAGGGCTGTCATTCTCTCTTCCCCAGGGCTGTCACTCTGCGAGGGCCCTGTCACTCGTTGCAGGCCTTCCCCAGAGGCTGTCCATCACCTTCTTGCGTCCTGCCTAAGACTGTCATTCACTGCAGGCCCCGCCCCTGGGGCGGCCCGTCGCTTTCCTTAGGCCCCGCCCATCAGTGTCGTGCGCCTCAGTCCCCGCCCCTCTCCTCGCAGGCCCCGCCCCGCCTGCGTGCTCCGCCCACTCACGATGGGCGCGCTCCATAAACAGCGCAGCGACGATGGCGTAGAACACGGCCACGCAGCCGATGTGGCGCCGGTAGTTCTCCACGAAGCGCTTGAACTGCTGCACCGTCTGGTGGCGGCGACTGCGCTGGAACTTCTCCCGGTGCGCCTCGGTGAACAGCAGCGGCTGGAAGGATGTGACCCTGCGGGATGGTAACCTTAGCCTGGCTGGGGACCCCCGCGGGGGTCCTGACTTGGAGCGGGGAGAGGCTTGTCGTGGCGAGGGCGGCGCGTCAGACGCACCCCCCCCAAGGCGCCACCGCAGCTCTGGGTCATTCGGCCCCAGAGGTGCGGGCACGCTCAGCCCCTCTCCTCTCTGCAGCTCCCAGCTCCGCCAGCACCCGGGCAGGCTGTCCCCGAGCCCCGGGGCACCTCCTCCAGGAGGGGTTCTCTGACCCCCAGGCAGAGGCTCACGCGGTCCCTGCTGGCACCCCGTTCTATCTTCACCAGAGGGCCGCTCATGATCAAACCCAGGGCTGAGCACAGTGCCTGGCCCCGCTTGACAGGACGCTGACAGATGGACGCGGGACGCAGACGTACTTCTTGCCAAACCGTCGTCGAATCTCCTGGGGAGGGTCCGTGTCCGAAGGGCACTGCACTCTCTGCGGGGTCAATTCGGGCTCCATGATGTTGGGGGAACAGCGGGCACTCACTCTGGGAGAGGAGCTAGGAAGGAAGAGTGGACCGGGCCCCCTCAGCCACTAGTCTTCTGCTGCCCTCCCCACACTCACTTTGTGAAGGAAAGATCAAGGGTCTGGGTTGGGGAGACAGCAGGACTCGCACAGGGGCCCCAGAAGAAAGGAAGAATCTGGAGTCCCCACACAGGCCCAAACCTACGCCTGTGGCTGCCACGGGGACATCTGGGCCAGGCAGGAAGTGAACACTGAGGTCCACCAGGATGGATCCAGCCAGAGTTCCAGGCAGTGTCTTCCCAGAGTGCCTGGTGCCCTTCTCTGGTTGGAATGACAGCGCTGGGGGAGGGGTACTGGTCCCAGCCATGCTCCTTGTCCCCCTCAGGGGCTCACCAGATCTTGTCCTGGCTGATGTAGGAGGCTCGCCGGCAGAGGTCCTTGATGACTTCCGGCACTTCCACCCCTGTAAGGCATAGCCCAGGTGGGCCTGGCTCAGAAGAGCCTTCCATGGGCAGACACAGTGGAGGTTCCCTGTCCCTCCCCAGTAGCAGCTGGACCCAGCGAGATAGCAGAAGGGTAAAGAGAAGCCCAGAACAAAGCTAGGCAAGCAGGCTGCCCTGGGAATGGGCCTCAGGACTGGCATCAAGGATGGAAGTAGAGTTCAGGAAATGTATGCAACCTGCCTGCAAAACCCCTTCTGCCACTAGAACTCTGCTTAAGACCTTCCAGTTTGAAACCTCCCAAGAGTTCAATGTAGAACTAGGTGGTAGGTATAGGGGAGATCACTCTGAAGTTCTACTTTCCTCTAAAAATGTTCATAACAAAATACTGGGGGAAGTGGACACCCACTTTTCCTGTCTAGGTTGGGTACTGGTCATAGGTCAAGACTGAACTGCCAAGCCAGGTCCTTAGGAGAGGTCTGGGTGTTATGGTTTAGATGTAAAATGTCCCCAAAGCCTCGAGTGCTCATAGGTGGGGCTTTTGGTAGGTAACTGGACCATGGGGGCTGATAGCTCACGTGCTATGAGGAGGTAGGGTCTGGTTAGAAGAGGTGGGTCACTGGGGGCTTGACCTGGAAGGGTTCATCTCCCTCCCTAGCTCTTCCCTTGACCTCTCTGCTTCCTGTCCACCATGTCACAAGCAATCACTCTTCTGCTTGCCACCCAGCCATGGAGCCACTGGGCTATGAACTAACCCTCCACAAACCGTGAGCCAAAATAAACCTCTCCTCCTTTAGTCTGTGGGTGTCAGGTATTGTGTTGCACTGATGAGAAAGTAACAAAGACACCAAGTTATCCTAAAGATGATCCTGGTCTCTACCTGAGGCCAAAGTGTTTAAATAAATAGATAAATAAATAAATAAATACCCTCTCGAATGCTTGGGCAAACAGCGAGTGTCTAAAATAGTAGATGGTGGCCAACGGAGGTAGAAGGGAAGGGCTGTTTGCAGGAGTCTTACTCTTTCTCTGTAGTTCAAAGTCTTTTAAAGTAAAAGCAGGAAGAAGCAACCCAGCATGGCAATGACTCAAATCAAAGCAAGTCAATGCACAGTGCTATTGAACCCCCAGTCCCCAAGCCTGGTCCTACCAGGCTGGGTGGCCCTGGGCTCTGTGCCCTGACTCCCTTCCAGCCTCTCCCTTGCTCCTGTCCACTGACCAGGCTGCCTGGTAAAAGGTAAAGCTGCAGAATCAGAGTTCTGGGGCTCTCCTACCAACACCTCCACACCCAGGGTCAAGGCAGCCCTGGCCAGAGATGCATCCCTGTCTCGTCTAACTTGCTCCTGTCCCAGCTGCCTTCTCATAATCCTGGAGCGGCTGGGTGGTTCGGTCTCAACACGTCCCAGTGAGACTCTCAGGCTAAGAAAACACTGTGACAGCAGCGTGGCAGGCTGCAGAAAGCTCTTCAACTGCTACCGTCCCCTCCCCCACGCAGACTCTGCCCGCTTGAGTCACACAGGTGCGGGTGCAGGTGGGGGAGACCAGCACTGAGCCTGGGGAGACACCTCCCAGGCCAGAACCAGCCAGCCGGCCAAGGGGACTGGGGCCTGCTCAGGTAGGGCCATCACAAGGAGACACTTTCCCCCTGGCCTGGGCACCATGCCTGCAGGGCATGGGCAGGAAGCCAGGGAAACAGAACTGCACCCCCATCTCCCGCCCATCCTGACCCGCCAGGCCCCTTCACCATCCCGGGCTCCTTTCTTCAGACACTGAATGGTCATGTTGGGGAGGACGGAGAGATCCCCCTGGTGGTCCCACCTTTGACGCAGAGCTGCGTGAAGCGGAGCTCGCGGTCGTGATCCCGCAGCAGGAAGTGGAAGTCCTCCCAGGTCAGCTCCTCCTTGTCCTGGAAGCCCGCCTCGCGGAACATGGACTCCACCACCTCGGCCAGCTGGGCCTTGGACAGGCAGTTGTTGGAGATCTCGATGAAGGACCTGGGGGTGGTAAGGCCCCCAGATCAGCCCACCAGGCCTCCAGGATAAGCAGGGGGCTCCCGCTTCCCCTCTAGCCTTCTGCTGTCCCTTTCCTGTCCCCTTGTCTCCTGGCTGTGCCAGGGGACCAACCTCAGCATCCTGACGAACTCGCCCTTGGAGATGAGGCCGTTCCCGTCGAAGTCGTACATGCGGAACATGAGGCGAGACTTCTCCTCGGGGGAGCCTGGGGGAGGGGCCACACGGAGCGCTGCAGCCCATCCGCCCGAACCCCAGCTAGGATGACACTGCTTCTACCCCTGCCGGGGCCCCTAGGCGTCAGCTGTGGCTGGAGACCTGGCCCCGGCGCTTCCCACCTCCAACCTGCCAGCTGGACTCCACCTCTGCCCCAGCCCGGCCTCCCCTCTCACCTTTCATGAAGACCACCAGGATGTCCAGGAACTCCCGGAAGGACAGGTAGCCATTGCCGTCCTTGTCAGCCAGCGAGAACATGGACTCCACAAACATGTCCTGCGGCTTCAGGCCCAGGGACTCGGCAAACTCGGCCCTGCTCAGCTCGCACGTCAGGGCCTCCTGCACCTTCTGGGAGGAGTCCAGGGGCAGGGTCCCCGCGTCCGCCTGGTTGATGTCCAGCACCTGCATGTGGGCAGCAGCAGAGGAAGGGGGAGGAGGGTCACAGCTTCTTCGCCTCAAAGACCATGAAAGTCACATTATGAGCAGCAACAGAGAACACGGAGGCAGCCCGAGAGGGGGCAGCCTTGTTTGCTGACCACCTCCCTTCTGGGTTTCAGTACTGCCTTGGGGTTCCTGAGACAAACTGCATCCTCAGAGTCAGTTGAGCCCCTGCGAGGCTTCCTCCAACTCAGATCTAACAGAGTTCTAACAAAAGCAAGGCTTCCTCATTCGGGGCTCGGGCAAGACGAGCTGTCATCCCGGGCTGGGGGGCTATAAGCCACAGGCTGCAGTACCTGCCTTTCCTGCCTGTCAACTGCACGCCTCAGTCTAAGCCTATCTGTGATTCCAAACCTTGCAGCTTCAGACAAGGTGCCTTGGTGCAAAGAGCCCCAGGCTGACACCTGGGTTCATGTCCCAGCTCTGCCACTGCACACTGCATGGCCCAGGGCCAGCCTCTCGCTCTCTGGGATTCACTTCCTCACCTGCCCTACTTATCTGACAGGGTTATTGTGCGAATCAAAGAGCAGGCTGTGCAGGAAATGTTTTGAAAGCTGAGAGCATGCAGCAGCCCCCAGAGACTGGCAGGCACCCACGTCATCATCCCCGAGCAGGGGCTTCCCAGAGCTATCCACCCTGGGCTCTGGTCCTAGGCAACCAAAGCTCCTAGGCCCTTTGTGCTCTCGGCCCTCAGCTTGCAGCGTCCGGTAAATCCGGACAAATATAAAACCGCTAGCTTGAATCCACACCAATGCTCTCCCCTGCCGGCCCTCGCGACTCCTGCTCAAACGTTGATTCTTCATCCGTCCAGACAGCAGCTCTGCTCACTCCTTGCCCCTCCTTTCTGCGGAGCCCTGACTTTCCAGTCTCCCCTCCAGCTCAGCCTTCCTCCACCCTGGCTCGCACGGCCCCTTCCCCACCACCCAGACCAGGCTGCCCGGGGACTGCTTTCCCGCCCTCACCCGTCACTGTCATCTTCCTTTCTGTTCAGAACCCTCTTCCGGTGGGCAGATAGCGGGGAACCAGCCAGGCTGCACCGTACCGTACCGCTCTGCTCCCCCTCCTCTGCATTTTTTGTTTTTGTTTTTGTTTTGCACCCTGTGAATTTTCCTTCCTAGCTGGGGACAGGACTCATGGTGGTGGAGACACCTCGACTTGCCCTAAGTTTTAGAAAGGTGCTATCAGCCAGGAACTCAGGACTTCTGGCTTCCAGGAGTCGCCGTGGCCTTCTGCAGATCAGGACACCCTGCAGGCCCAGTCACACGCAGATGGGAGCCCGCTACACACCTGGGAGAAGAGGTGCCTGAAGAAGGTCCCCAGGAGGTGGCTCCTCTGCTCCCGAGTCACGGCCTCCCTCAGCAGCTCCTGCTCCCAGAGCTCCCACTCCTGGAAGCTCAGCCCACTCTCCTTCAGGGCCGCCCGCAGGTTTCCCACCAGTGCCTGCCGCTCCTCCTCCGTGGTGAACAGCAGCACCTACAGGGCAGCAGGGTGAGCACAGCCACCTGCCTGTGGAGGGGGCGGCCCCTGGGGAGACCCCGCAGGAGCCAGCAGACCCAGGCAGACCCAGCCCTCGGGGCACGGAGTCACTGCTGTTCTCCAATTCCATGCTGGAGAAGCACAGGGCAGGCAGAGAGGCCAAGGATGGAGGGGACCCTGAGCCAGGCAGGTGGAGTCTACAGTCAGCACCCCAATGTGGCTTCCCTTCAGAACTCCCCCGAAATTCACTAGGTCCTGAAATAAAGGGGTAGGGAAGAGGGCATGGCCTCTGCAAGACACCCCCAGCCAGGACTTTGGTGGACAAGCAGGGAGCTGGCCCTGGTTGTGGGAGTGGGGAGAGGAGATCAGGCCCTGGGAAGGACAATAGTGCAGACGCCAGCACCCTGCCTCCCTCCCCCAGCCCGTACCAGGTCGTACTCCTTGGGGATCTTGAGCAGCAGGGTGCGACGGCCGCGGTTGCTGGACAGGACGAGATGAACCTGCTGCGGGGGCCGCAGCTGCACGGTGCGGAGCGTGGTGAGCCTGCCGTCCACCACGCGGATCTGCCCGGGCTGCAGGTGCACCCGCACTGGCCGGTTGGGCTCCTTGTGGCCCTGCCACTCCAGAGCTGCAGGAGACACAGAGGGTCAGAGGCACCCAGGGCTGAGGTCAGCACAGGGGCTCCCCAGCTTCTCGCCCCCTTTCTGGGCACCAAAGAAGGCCATCCCCTCCCAGAAAGTCCTGCTGTGCTTCAGCCCCCAAGGGAACGGGGACAGCCATGTCCTGAGAGACACTGTGCGCTCAGTGTCATTCTCTGCAGAAACTGTTTCATTTGCTCACAAACCTATGAGGCTGACGATTACTCCAAATATTAATAAGAAAAACATAGGGGTAGAGAGATTTTAAGAATCTGCTATGTCCAGCTTCTACCTCAGGTCACTGTGGCTTCCCCACCGCCCTGATTGCCGCCAACCCGAGAAAGGGAAGCCTTGTCCCCGGCTCCTGGGATGGATGGCCATGGGGGCGCCCTCGTCCCTAGTTCCCGGGCCCCAGGCCTACCTTCCACGCCCTCCACCAGCTTCTCCGACATGATACTTTGGCGGTTCTGGCTCTGGAGCCTCTTGAAATTCCTCATCCGGACCCGGGCCACAATCCAGGCACTGAGCAGGCTCACTGGAAGGGCGGAGGCAGCAGGACACTTGAGGACATGAGGGTGGATGGGGGGTGGCGCTGGCTCCATACTAACTCTTTTTTTTTTTTTTTTTTTTTTGTCTTTGTAGGCTGGTCTTGAACTTGCAACGATCCTCCTGCCTGGGCCTCCCAAGTGCTGGGACTATAGGCGTGAGCCACCACACCTGGCTTCCCACACTAACTCTTAAGTCTGTGCTCAGTCACTTCCACTCGGGAAGATCCATGGGAAAAGTCACTCTGCATCCCTCGTGGGTCTTGGTGGCATCCAGACATCTGTCCAGCTGCCCCCACGTCCCTGACTCCAGTCCCTTCCCAGACAGAGACCAGGCCCAGAGCCCTCAAGCCACACGGGCTAGGCTCAGCCTGCCCGGCTGCTTGTTGACCCTGACTTGGCTCTGCCGAAGACTAAAGTTCCAAACTCCTGCCAGAAACTCGGTCTGCCCGGGCCTGCATCAACCTCTGACGGGGCCCCTGGCCCGGGATCCTGCAGATGGCTGTGGACTGAGGGCTCCTCAGGCTCCAGACCAGGCTGGGCTGGGCCCTCAGGGCTCCGTGAAGAATGGGGAGGCAGATCATGGAGCCGACTCTACTTGGCTCAGACTCTACTCACATCCCCATCCCCTAACACATCCTGCCCAGAGGGACAGCACCTGGCATGGCTCGCGGACTAGAAGCCCCTCCTCCCCAGCCTCACCTCACCCCAGCTCTTCTCACCCAGGGGGAAGCAGCACAGGGTCCCAATGATGAGCCCGAAGCCAAAGCCACTGCCCTGGAAATAGTCCCGGACGACGAGGGGCACGCAGGCCGGCAGGCCCTCGGTGCTCAGCTGTCTCGGCTGTGGACAGGGGTTCCCTGGCAGGTGGAGGAAGCCAGACCCTGGGCGCTGGGCCACAGAGGAAGCAGGGAAGGGTGGCAGGGAGGGGGCGGGTGCTCCAGGGAGCAGAGGGCAAGGACTGTGATGCAAGACTGGCATTTGCCTCCCAGGTAACACAAGGGGTGAGAAAACAAGCCCAGCCTCTGGCTGCCTCACATGCACACACGTGCACACACGTGCACACACGTGCACACACAGCACCGTCCGTGTCCCAGTACCCCCAGCACCTGGGTATCCCCCTGCACCTGGGTATCCCCCTGCACCTGGCCCTCCTTGCGCCATCCAAGGCCTCCAATGCATCCCAGCTGAATGCAAGGCCCCTCCGCTGGTCTCCAGGAGCCCAGAGGGGACCCACACAGCTGCATGCGGTAGCCCAACCCCCTGCCCACACCCCAGCTCCTAAGGACAGAACCACAGCTCACTCAGCTCAAAGCCGGACCCAGCACCCTCCAGCCACTCCTCGGTCACTCACCTGCAACCCAGAAGAAGACATTGGGCTGTAGGCCACTGGTGTCCACACCGGTGACCGCCACCAGGACCTCCCTGAAGGACGTGTTCCTGATCTCTGCAATGTCTTCTTCCGAGAACAGCCTGAGGAAGAGGAGAAAGGGGCTGGGAGAGAGACAGAGGCAGACAAGCCCAGGGAGGAAGAGGAAAGAGACTGAAGGGGTGGGGGAGGCCTGGCGTCAAGGCCTGGGTGACCATCTAAATCTAATGGGGGACCCCTGGCCGGCCTTACCCATTCCTGGTGTTCTCAAACCAGTAGCGGTCGCCATCCCGAAGCCGCACAAACTGGTCGAGGACGATGGTGCTGAACAGGGGCCCGGGGTCCCCGTGGCTCTCCAGGAGCCCCCCTGGAAGCAGCTCCAGGCGAGAGAGGTCCTGGTGGTACAGGGCGGCGGTGGCCTCCAGCACCTGGGACCAGGCAGACACACATGTGAATGAGAGGACCCAGCACTCAGCTTTGGGCAAAGCAGCAGCGGCTCCCCAGGGATCAGCCCCAGGACACTAACAGGAAGTGACAGGAAGAGCAGCTCACTAGAGTGCAGAGTGCTTCTGGTGCCCCAGGCCCTGCCCTGAGCGCCCCACAAAGCTTACTCTCTAAGGGAACCTGCTCCTAGCTCTAGCTGCCGCAGACTGCCAGCCTGCTGCACAGTTTGCACTTGGAAAGAGGTGTGGCAGTCAAAAGGGCAAATCGGAATTATACAGTAGCATTATGTGTTACAAACGATTTCTATTCTTTAGAGCTAAAAAAAGTTCTCAAAAATCAAATACTAGTCCAGGGTGGTGCCACACGCCTGTAATCCCAGCACTCCAGGAAGCTGAGGCAGGAGGAATACAGTTAATTCAATGCCAGCCTGGGGCTACATAGTCCGTTCAAGGTCAGCCTGAGCTATGTAGCAAAACCTTGTCTTAAAAAACCACCAAAATAAATACGCTGGCCACGGTGCTGGTGGCCAGAGGCAGCCTGCTGGCTGGCAAGCAAAGTGGCTGGTGCAGGAACTCACTGAAGGTAGCCAAGATGTCAAGACATCAAAGCACAGCTTGTTCCCAAGCCAAGCACCTTCTTCACACATCCCCGTTTAGTAAGGGGCTGGCACACAATAGGTGCTCAATAAATGGTGGCTGAATCTGAGCACGCAGAGTTGAAAGCCAAGGGCTGCTGGCCTGGTCACCTCTATCCTGACGTGTGAGACTGGGAAGGGTCCTCCCCGGAGCCCTACATGTCATTGCTCATCCTCTGCATACGACAGTGTGCTGTGGGCCCCTGCCCCCCCTCCAGTCCTGAGCCCTCCTCACTGCGCCGTGGCTCTGAGACAGGATGGGATTGATGTCCTCCCAGTGGGTGATGGGGGGCAGCCCCAGCGCGGCCCTGGCCATGGTGTAAGAGGACAGCCCCAGATCCCGGCCTCGCTGCAGGCAGCCAGCCAGATGGTCCATGCGGGAGAACTTCAGCGACCCAGGCCAGAAATCTAGCAATGAGAGACCAGAGGGTGAGTGGGGACCCCAGCCCGGGACATCCAAACCACACAGAGAAAGGCATGCTGGGTGGTGCCAGGCTTCTAGCCTGGGGCACCCTCCCTGCCCAGCCCTCAGGGGCCAGAGGTCCACAACCTGCGGGGACACCCTGGCTCACCTCGCACGTCCTCCACCACCACGTGGTCCTCTCGCTCGGCCAGCTGGGAGGCCATGCCCAGCAGCAGCGCGTCGAAGTCCTCAGCACTCTGGAGATTCGGGTTCTTTGGGGGTGGGAAGTGGCAGAGAGACGGGGTGAATGGAGCCAGGGCCAGTGGTCAGGCTCCTCCACCGCCCTGTCCTGTTGGCTCCTCCTGGGGTCTTTCCTCCCACCAGGTGGATTCCTCCCTCAGGTGAGTACCGCTCCCGTCCCAGGTCCAGGCCTGGTGACAAAGCTCTCCCAGCACTCAGGTCCCCAAAACCTTCCTGCCCTCTTTGGAGCCCTGCTTGAATGGCAAAGGCACTAGAGCATCCGCATCAGTAATGTGCTGCCAACCAGCCGTGTGGCCTTGGGCAGGTCGCAGGACCCCTTGGAACCCGTCTCCTCCTCTTAATAAAAAGGACAGGGCCTGGGGGTACAGCTCACAAGTACAGAGCTTGCCTAGCATGCCCCAGGCTGCGGTTCACGCTCGGGGTGACAAGGACCCTGAGGACTCTGGGAGCTCTGTGACTCTGATTCTGTACCTTGCTCTTGTCTCTTGGTGCTCAGCCTCCCTCTGTCCTTTCCAAACAGCCATGAAGTATCTGACTTTGCTTTAAACTCACAATCAGTGCTCTGCACACACACTGGCCTGGCTTGGATGGATTCACTGTCTAGTCCAGTCTGGCCTTGAACTTGCAGTGCTCCCCCTGCCTCAGCCTCCCTAGGGATTTCAGACAGTCACCACCATGCCTGGCAAGGTTCACTATTGACCATGTTTCTCGGGTTGCCTCCTTCACCCTAGCCCATCCCAGCTGCCTGCCTCAGCCTACCGCCCAGCACTCCACCTGCTCTCAGACACACACACACACACACACGCACACACACACCAGCCCTCCCACACTCACACGAGGGTGCCCCAGGCCCTGACCTCTCGGCTCCAGTAACTGTTGCACATACGCAGAGCTCTAGAGAAACTTGAATTCTGATTGACAACCTCCCGGAAGTGGCAGCTGCTGTTCCTGAAATGCAAGGAATAGAGGAGAGGTGACCAAAGCCACCTGGTCCTCGGTCTGCATGTCAGACACCAGCAGCCAGAAGCCCAGCCACTCAGTCCACACGGTGGTGCAGTCAAGTGACCTGAAAAGCAGGTCCCCAGCCAGCTGGCGAGATCAAACATCTAAAAACGCAGTCCTAGAACCTTTGGTCTCTCTCTCTCCCTCATCTTCTGTCTCCTTACTGTTCTATTATTCAAGGGTGAACGACCCCAAAAAAGGCTGCTCATTTGCAGTACAGAAGCAGTTTTTAAAACTACATCTTCAGGGCCGGGCATATAGCTCAGCAGCACAGCACCTCCTGTCAGGCACTAGATTATGAGTTCAATCCCCAGTACCAAAAAATAAAATAAAATACAACTTCAATCTGATGTTGACTGAATGTATAGATCTATGAATCTTTGAATTGTGTAACATGGAGTCCCCTGTCTCTTTGTGTGAGATAATAACATCTCACTATTCTGACCAGGCTGGTCTCAAACTCCTAGGCTCACATAAGTGATCCTCCTGCCTCAGCCTCCAGAATAGCTGGGACTACTGTGCTCAATAAATACTATTATTATTATTATTATTATTATTATTATTATTATTATGAGACGAGGTCTCACTGTGTTCACCCAGGCTTGCCTTAAATTACCAGCCTGAACTACCCTTTTGTCGCTGTCCCTTCAGTAGCTGGGACTATGGTACAAACTGCTGCGCCCAGCTATGTAGATACATTTTTAAATGATTTACAAATTTTTCTTTAGAAACTACTTCTCTGTGGGTAACTCAGCTGTATATGATTTCTCGGCCATCATCAGACAAACCCAGAGATTGTTCTAGAGTGAGCAAACCTAATCTATGAATTGCTTTAAATTATACTGCAATTGCAAAAATGAAATTCAATAAGCCAATGTTTTATCCATGTATATTTACTCAAATGTGCATATCTTTATTTTAAAGTTCCTTTTGTATTATTTCGGAGCTGATATTTTTCTCCAGACTGCACACATTTTTAAAACTCCTCCCCCAAAGTTTGTAAATCCCCAGACCTTGTGCTTATAGCTAAAAAAATGCCCCTCAGGTTCAGGCTGGAGTCTTCATGACCTGAGTTTCAACAACTCTGCTCTTTACTGGGAGAACAAATCTACCCACTGCAGCAGAATGGATGAAAAGTGTTCACAAACCACAGTGATCCCCTGTTTAGGACAAGCTTTACCCTTCCATCTGCACTCACTGTTCCCATAGGAACAGGAGCCTCAGACTAGCAGCCCGGCTGCATAGGAGACCTTGAATGCAGAACAACTGCCTCAGCATTAGCTAAAACAAACCCTGTCCCCAAGTACTGACGTATACAGAGCCCGCTATGCTATTTCCTTCTCCCTTCAATTGGCTCTAAGCAATGCTAGCTGAGGTACTGATGGGCAATCCTTGAAACCAGCCAACAGGTTCCTGTTTCCTCACATGATGTTCCCTGCAAAAGGCTGAGCACAGCGGGATGGCAGAGCCACATAGCTCCAGTAATGTCAACTGGGTCCAAGCCTCAAGATAAAAGGCTGTGACCTTGCAGGGCACAAAAGTTTACACATCAGACACTGAAGCAAGGCCAGCCTCCTACATCACTCAAATGCTGCCTCCATCCAGTTATGCAAATTAGTCTTTCTGCATACCATTGTCCCACATACTGAAGAGGTGCTTGCTCTCCACTTGGCCAGCTCAGCTCATGTGGCTCAGGTAATTCCCTTCCATTTCACTGTCACTCACCCTCCAGCCACTCCCTTCTTCACCAGATAATAATTCTAGGTGAAGCTGTGGATCGAGTCCTTTGTTCTGTGAATCCACACTTCGACCAGACTTAGCACCCCTTGGCTGCCCATAACTCTAAATATGTTTCAGTGTCTTCATTTTCACCATGGGTTGCACTGCAGGTGGTAGATTGGAATTCACTGCCAGGATTCCAATAACATTCTCCTGGGATTACAAATATAAAATTTCTCCACTCATGAGGAGGAGAAGAAAAAAGGTTACAAAATACAATTATTTTGGATTATAATAGGCTGGGGGTTGCTGCACCCAGGTTTTCCTCCACTGCGACCCTTGCCCCCCACAAACACACACTTGAGCCCCTAGGTACCTCATGTACACTCCGGGGGGCACCATGGTGGAGAAGAACTGCTCTGAGGCCACCACGAACTCCGGGGAGATGCTGGGGTCCAGGAACGGGCGGTAACCTGCGGGCAGGGAAAGAGGGCACACGGCTGAGCCTTTAAGCCCCCCACGCACACAGATAAGCCCCAACCGCCTGCAGCCCTCCCTTCCCCCACCCTGCCCTCACCTTCATACTCTGGGGGTGTCTTCCCCAGGAAGCTGGGCAGCCACTCGTACATAGCGATGCTCTGCGGGGCACAGAGGGCACAGAGAAGCAGGGCGTGGAGCCGCTGGGCAAGGCGGAGCTGCCGCGCACCCCAGAGGAACCCACAGAGGAATGGGCGCCCCCCAAACCAGTGGGTGTGGGAGGGGTGTTCCTTGCATAAGCAGCTCTGGGTCCCTGGATCACCCCCAGGGGCTTTTCCCCGGAGAGCGGGAAGCGCACACACGCGCGGGCGCGCGGACCTGGTAGGTGGCCACGACCCTCTTGCGCGCGTGCTGGAAGAGCTCCTCGTCGCCCCAGCGCGGGTGCTCCCGGGCCAGCCTGTCCGCCCACCAGTTGTGGAAGCGGAACCACAGCAGCCCCAGCGCCTGCACCAGGGGGTCGCGGTTGCCGCGCTCGGCCCCGAAGGCTGCGGGACGCGGGGGGCGCAGTGAGCGGGGAGCGGCGCGGGCGGGGGAGGGGCGCCCCGTCCTCCGCTGTCCCCCCCGCCCCGCGCACCGTACAGCCCCCGGGGCCCGCCCTGGCCCGTGGCGGGGTCCGGCGCTGTCCACACCAGCAGGGCGTCCTGCGAGCCGCGCGGGAAGGCGGGGTCGCGCCCCGACGCCAGGCGCCCCCCGGAGAAGCTGCGCAGCGCGTCGCTCCGCGAGTGCGCGGACCCGTAGATGGCGCTGCCGTCCAGCCAGCCCGTCACCTGGTTGGTCTGGGGACGCGGGCGGGGGTCAGGGCGGGCGGGAGCCCCGGCCCAGCCCCGGCCCGCAGCCGCCCCGGCCTCACCAGGTCCCGGGGGTTGCTGGGGCTCCGTCCCGTCTCGGGGTCCCAGCGGCTCCTCTGGAAGGGCAGCACGACGTCGCCGCGCCCGTCGGGGTCGAACACGGGGTCCCCGGGGGGGATGCGGATGTTGAGGAACTCGGCGGGGCAGCCGGGGGTGTCGACGCTCACCACGTCCGAGAGCACGTGGTAGCCTGGGGACGCGCGGGGAGCGGGCTAGGTCACCCCCCCCACGGGCTCCCTGCCCTGCCCTGCGCCCAACCCGCCCTCTGTCCCCGGGAGGGTCGAGTCAGCAGCCCTGAAGCGCAAGTCCGAGCCCAGCGCCCCGCCGCCCGGCCTCTCCTGGCCAGCGTGCTGCGCCCGCCCCGGGTCTCCGTGTTGTCATCGCGGTCTCCTTGGTAACCAGGAGGTGCCCGGGCGAAAGGGTAGCCTGCACCCGTCCCAACACGCAGCTAGGAGCTTGGGCCTCAAGTGTGAGGCACTGGTAAGAAGGTCACTGAGCATCCTGCTGAGCCTCCTGGATGACGTCCCCTGGGCCCTTTGGGCCAGAGCCCTTCCTGCGCTGGTCCTAGGACCCACCCGCTGGGCCAAGAGGGCTCCAGCAGACAGCCAGGCAACTCTCATCTCAAGCCCCTGCCTCTGCCCCACCCCTCCCTCTGCCTGCAACCCCCCCCCCCCGCGCTGCCCAGCCCATGCCACACCCCCACTCTCAGAACCTCATTGTTCTCTGACCACTCCCAGGCCAGGGAAGGGTGCAACTGACCCAAGGCCTCTCTCCCAGAGCCCAGCAGGCCGAGCCGCGGGCAGAGGTCCTCACCAAAGAAGACGCCCAGCACCGTGCGGTTCCGCAGGGAGGCCTGGCCCGCCGCGCCCCGCAGGGCAGTATTGCTGAGTTCCCGGGCGTTGGGCAGGTGGGGTTCTCCCAGGGGCTGGTACACCCCATCTGCGTAGCTGGCTGGGACCAAGCGCCGCAGACGGGAGCCTGGCATGGGAGAGGTAAGGGGCAGAACAAGGGATGCATCCTCAGGGAGCAAGCTATGGATTTACTTAGGCGGTACTGGGGATCCATGGAACCCAGGGCCTTCACGACCTGCTCTGCATCCCCAGCCCTTTTTATTCTTTATTTTGAGATAGTCGCACTAAAACACTAAGTTGCTCAGGCTGGTTTGAATTTGCAGTCCTCCCACCTCAGCCTCCCAGAGTGCTGGGATTAGTGGCCTGTGGCAGCACACCTGGCTCAGGCAGCAATCTTGCCTCCCTTTCTCCCAGAGTTCCCTCCACTCAGGAGGGGCCAGTACCTCCCTAACCCTGGGTCTCTGTCCTGGGAGCTGTCACCTACCTTTGCTGCCCCAGCTGTGCTCCCTGAGGTTGTTGTACCACCCATCATACCGCTGCACCTCCCACGAGATGGGGCCTGGGGCTCCTGGGGGAGAAGGGGACAGCTGGTGTGGCAGGGGCCGGGTGGCACAGGGGGAAAAGCAAGGCAGAGTCGCCAGCAGGATGTGGCACCTGGTGACAGATGGCCCCCAAGAGGAGCACAGTACCTATTGAGAAGCGGATGTGGCCTCCAGATCCTGGAGGGCACAGCAGCACAAAAGCCATGCCCAGCCCAAGGATGCCACACACAGCAAGAACCTGCCACACCCACACCTGAGCAGCACAAGTCATTCTGGGCAGGGCAGTGCCATGCGGGGCCTGGTCCTCTCCTGTGCCCCGGGCAGGGGTGTGGTGCTGCTGCTGTGGGTATTTTCCCAGTTTCCTGGGTTGGACCAGCGACTGCTCTAGTCATGTGGATGGCCTTGCTCTCCTCCCCTTGGGACATCAGCTTCGCGTGTAATTCCTGCTCAGTTCTATTGAACTCTGCGAGAACTAGAGTCCAGGAAAGAGCAACCCGAGGTGGGGGAAGAGCTTTGGAAGGGGACAGAGGAGAAGGTCCACAATCCAGTAGGGTGGGAATCATTTTGCACAGTTGACCAGCTGACCTGCCAGATCCTCTCCCCCAAACTAGAAGTCTCCCTCTTCTTCCAGTCAGAGAGTAGAGGAAGGAAAAGGACTCTTAGAAGGGACCCATTCCTCTGATGGCCCTCAGACAAAGGACCATCCACCCCCCCACACACACATACACCCCTGCATGAACACACACCACTGCCAGGGGCTCAGGGAGGGCAAAGGACCGAGGCCCTGATGTTTGAACCTGGCTAAAGACCCAGGTCTTGGGGCAGAACTAGCACAGCTACACACACATGGTCACTATGACAAACTGGTGGCAGAACCCAGAGGGGACTGTTGGGGGCAGGGTACAGGAAGAGGACAGGTTAGAGGAAAGAGGTCAGGGCTGGGGAGCAAAAGAAACCCACAGCCAAGGAAAAGAGAGCCAGGAGGAGCGACAGTGTGTGGCCAGGGAGAACTGCAGGGACCATGTTACTGTCCTGTCCTGTCCCCCCCCCCCAGCTAGCCTGGATCCTTCCGCGGGGCTCCTCTGCTTCCTGTTTTTTGCATCTCTCCTCCCTAATGAGTGAGGGCTTCCTCTGTTTAACCTAATTTGTGGCACCTTAAGCCCACTTTCCTCCTCAGAGGTCCAGGCTGCAGAGAGCAGCCTCCAAGTGTAGGGGGAGACCATCCAGCGCTGCAGGCAGCAAGATGAAACTCAGAGTCACGTGGGCTGGGGGTTTGATCGCGCTGTATTAAAACACCAGTGATTCCCTTGCAGTGTTGGGAGACTGACTCCGGATTCTAAGCAACATTTCCCTGTGTCGGGTCAGGAAAGTTTTATGAGAAGCGAAGACAGAGGCAAGAGAAAGCTCCCTGCCAAACAGGAAGGAGTGAAATGGGAAATAGGTCGCAGTCATTCCCCCATCTGGAGGCCCTAACTCTGTATATTTGGCAATAACGTTCATTCCCTTGTCCATCCCTGTGTCCAACATGAGCACCGTGCACGGGGACTAGGACACAGGGGTGGCTGGGACACAGCTGTTGTCCTTGGCGAAGCCCAGAGGACGCTGGGTTTCCGTCCCAGTCACACTTCTCCCCCAACCTGTACTTACCCACGGGGGTCCATGGCCCAGCCAGGAGGGCCCACGCCAGAGCCAGGGGGAAGCCCATGATGAAAATGCCACTTGCTGCTCAGATGTTAGAATCCCCCCGAAATGGGCACCTGGAGAAAGAGAGGACAAGAGAATGACCGCCAACCCCTCCGGAGAATCAGGCCAAGGCCTCTGCAGGTCTCTGGTGTGGTTGTTGTGGGTCAAGGCCCGAGTGGGCAGCGTAGAACAAAAGATTTACTGGCTCCCAAGATCCATTCATTCAGTCAACAGATACTTAATGGGCACCCAGTAGGTACTAGAGGCACCGGAGCTGGGTGAACAAAGCAAACAAAAGCCTGTTTCCTGCTGGGTGGAAAACCTTGCTATTGGCACCGCTGTGCGTAAACCACAGGACCTTGGGCAAAGCCGCGTATCTGATGGGACCCAAACTGTTTACTTCCCAGCGTGGCCGCCAGAGTCACATGTGAGAATGAGGTTAAATTCAGAGGGGAAAAAAAAAAAAAAAAGACAAGTGTCACGAAGCCATGACACAGAGAGAGGAGGCCTGAGGTCATCTCTGGGCAGACTCCAGAGGACACTTATGTTTTAGGGCTGGCTTTGTGCTCTGCTCCCCCCTGGGTTAGCAAACTAACCCAGGAAAACGGAATGGAAGCAGCAAGTGGCCCAGAGAAAGCCTGACTCCGCTCTGCAGGGCATCTGGACCCAGGAAGGGAAGTTGTCCCTACTTCTCACCTCCCCTTAAATACATCTTAAAACCCTAGGTCCTGCCAGGGTGGCACCCCGCGTGGCGTGCAGTGGTCAGGATCTGGCCTTGGGCCACTCACACAGAGCTCAAGTGGCCACGGTGGTCCTTCCCCTCCCCCATTGTTATCCCTTCCGGATCCCCGGCCCCAAACCTAAACCCAAATGTACCATTCCTTGGCGAGGGGCATGGAGCGGGCCCTCAGGACAGCTGAGGGTGGGCATGCTGATAGTCGCCCTTTGCGGGTGGTGCCCTTGCCCTGATTTGCCAAGCAACGCAGGGGTGTAACTTACCCAAAATGTTAGAAAGAAGGCTCAGCCCCGGGCGGAGCGGGAAGCCCCAGGCCTTGGGGAGCCGCAGGCCTCCCCGCTTCTGCCCCGCGTGGCCCCCTCCCCCAGCTTGAGGTCCTACAGCCTGACCCAGAGCTGGGTCAGCTTTGGATGAGCTAAAGCCACAGAGACTCCGACCTGTTCCAGGGAGGCTGAGGGGTACAGCCCGGACCCCAGGAGCCAGAGTTCCTTCCTGGCGCCCTGTGCTCTCCAGGAGAAGCTCCCCCTAGACCCAGGAGACGAGGTCTCCCCCATTACGGTGATCGGCACCCCGTCTCCCCAAGCCTTGGCGCGGCAGAGGTCAGGCGCTAGCAGGCTCCATTTCGGCTTAGATATCAGGTCGGAGCCCTTCCCTCGAAGCCTGGCCACGGCGGGGTTCGTTCCCTGGTCGCCTGCACCGGCCCCCCAGGGATCTGACCTGGGTCGCTGCCGCCGCCTTTGTTCCGGGCTGCAGATTGGCTCCCAGTGGGCTCGGAGGCCAGAGCGCGTCTGG